>JAQFYG010001077.1:0-21518 GCA_034694325.1 Entomobrya corticalis
ATGCATGGATGAAAATTTAATGTTGGTGACAATCAGTTGACAACTATTGTTTATGTATTCACTGTCGCTAGTTTAAAGCATGCATGGAATAATCAATATTTTAATTGTTCATTCAGTAATATAACATGTAATCAATTGCTAATTGTACTGCACGCATTATCAAACGAAAACAACAAGTAGTAAAACTCTACGTAAAAAGTGTCACTGAACAGAACCGGGAAAAACTATGTACGATGTACGCCTGTCTTTTCCGAGTGGTTACTGGCTTGACTTTTATGTGTGTAGGTAAAATTGTCAAAAATTATAATATTTTATTTAATTTTTAAATACACTCGATGCTTCAATTTTTGACGTGTCAACGAACAAAACGAAAATCAATATAAACTTGCATGTCTATCCCAAAAACAGCAGAGTTCACACAAGTAACTTCCTTAATAGCAATATAATGCTGTTTTGGGGGCTAATGACTGCGTCTATTGCCAGTGCCAATCAGTTTTGTCAAAAATTTTCCTCTTACACTTTTGCCTCCTATATTATATTGAAATCCTTGTTAAAACCACAAGCACATGATAATACTTATCTCATTTAATTCGTCTGTGCTATTCTTTATTTTTATCTATCCGCGTCTACCATATTATTTTTTGTATTTTATATTCTCTAAAAATGCATAGAGCTGATTATATGTCAAATAAAAATCATGGCATGCATTAGTATATGCGCTTGATTATGAATTTATTACCGATTCATACATTCCAATATGTGGTTTCACATTCCAAAACAAAAATAATTTCATCAGATATGCGGTAAATGTTCTATCTAGTGCTTGAGGAAAATCTATAACGCATTTTTAACATGCTGTCGACCGAAATCACATATTAGTTCATTTTACATTAGCCATTTAACCCCAATCGTTAGTATTATTTGCCTCTAAAATGTGGTTCCGTTCATCTATAATAATATTAATTTGAGTTGTCACTGTTGACAAAAGAGCTTTATACAGTGTCGCAGAATACATATATGGAACATTGACATGAACATGAACAGCGTTTACATTAAGAATTACTGACTGGGAGATAATGATACTTGTAACTTGTAACACAAAAGTAAACAAGCTATTTATCTAGTTATATGTTTGTCTAACGGTGGTAGTAGCGGTTTCATATGACTTTTCTCTGTGGAAGTCTGATTATATATGCATCATTCCTTGCCATAGCCTCTGCTGTATAGTCACTACTAATATGTTTATCATCATCATTATCCACCATCATTAATTGGATTTCACTCATTATGTTTCATGATTCTGCATTCTGCATCACGAAGCTGGGTACCAGAGCAGCATTAGCGGTGGAAAACGAGCAGCTAGTTAAGCAGATCAATATGCCTGATAATAATTGGAAGATTGGGAATCCCATTATGTCATTATTCTGATATTGTCTAAAATAATAAATATATGAAAAATGGAAGCAAGAAGTTCTACGAATAAAATTGCAGAAGCAACATCCTTTAGCAGTGGTACTGGATGCATAAAAACTTTATGACCGGCTTGTCTTCAATTTATGGGAATTTGTAGAACGTCCAAATACTTTTTATTCCAAATTGTATAGTTTTGAATTTGTTTAAACATTGTAGTAGTACATAAGAAATAACTTTTATACATTTTCATAGAGTTAGACTAAACAAAAATAATGATAATATTATGAAACAATATGTGATAAAAAAGTTTAATAACTACTTCATGCTCATTTGACAATAACCGCATGGAAAGTTTTTACTTGGAGATCGATTGTAGTTGCATATTATTACGCTTTAAAAATTTTATTATGTCACGTCGCAGTATACAAATTTGATTCCATATTTTAATCATTACATATATGACATATTTATCATAATATTATACAGTTAAAAGAAATTTTCTATTTATTTTGCTTATGGAATATGAAGAAAAATTAATAGATTGTATCGAACGTTTGACATTAATTGTTCTCCGGTTCTTAATTTACAACTGTTATAATTTTGCTTATCATTTAAGTAACATTACAAATTTAATGTAAAATTTTTGCTGCTTTTTAAGTACTAAATTAACCCATATTTACCTGTACAACAGCGATCGGAGTAATATAAATAGCAACATTTTGTATTTGGATCACTTAGGAATTATTGGTATTAATTTTGGGATCCCAGCCCGAGTAACATTTATTGGGAATTTCATACTATTCGTATAATAGCAAGTTGTAAGTTGTGTAGCACATTACGTTTCCATTATTTTCAATGTTCTTGGGTTAGAACAGGAACGATAATTAATAGACTACCTATTATTGTTGTGTAGTACGCTTTAGTATAGTGTAATGTTGGACATTAATTATTAATTAGACAACTATAACATTGACATTATTTATAAGGTTTCTTTGTACCAGTAAATGACTGGATACTTACTTAAATAGTCTCAGCTACGATGACTATATATATTGCAAAGTTAAAGTATATTTGGGATTGTCCTTATATTTAACGATGATACAGGTAAACAAATTAAAGACAAGTGTGTCTACATCTAAAATATCTATATACCTGCTAATAAATAACATTAACATAGTTTCCAGCCTAGAGCCAATTTTAGCAAACCAGAAAAGGTATTTATCGACCTGAGTAACATGTTCTTGTTTTTGGATGAATAATACTTATAAAATGTTTTTGGTTATTTGAAAATCCGTAATATATTTTATATTAATTAGTCATATTTTGAAGTTAATAGTACCTACATTCGGTATATAGCCATGATAGAAAATTATTGTTTCAATTTACCTGTCTGACCGTTTGATTTGTTTCCGATTTCATAGTACAAATTGTTATTATGCTTCAATAAATATTCGTAAAAAGTATATACGTACGTATATTTACAAGGTTTCAATTAAAGTCATTCATTCTTTTTATAATGGGTTGCTCCTAAAGACTAAAGAAATGTAAGATATTCATGTAAATTCTACATTGATTATTGCGCTAAGTTTTTGTTGATTTGCATTGTGTTAGGAAGATTTTCCATAAAATTGAGATACAGTTTTTGTGACAAAACTGATATGTAATTCTATCCATAAAAGTGCTAACATTGAGCTGAAATGATATTATTTTGTTGGTCATGATAAATATAGGCGCTTGATAAAGGTACTACAGGTGAAAAACTTTTGCTAAAAGTAGAACAAAAATGCCTATGTACAGCAGGTGATCAATACATATCAATAGCATTTTCCCAAGCGATATTGATATTGCTTTCTGGATCAATTTTAACGAGCTTTCGCGCAACGAGAACAAGATATGGTTTAAGGTAAATATGACAGATTTATTGGGTATGTCAGTGGATATGGCGATGACTTAATAATATTACATTCTACAGGTATGCGCACCATTTTTTAATCAAAAAATTCCAAAACTCCGCTATACATCATGCTTTGGATAAATTCGTAACAATACGAGAACCAATTTACATTGAACATTATGAATGTTCAATCAAGCAGACAGACAATAGATGAAAATAGATGACGCTACAGTAAAGTGATGATGGTGCCGTTGTCATCAATTAATTGACTAATGATTTTGTGGGAAAATTATGTCGAACTGTAAGTTATTATATGTAGTGCTCTAATACTACTGTAAACAAACGAGAGTTATCAGTCATCATATTGTCCAATTCTCCTTAATGTAGTACATGGATGGTTCATTCGTTTTTGTAATTGATTGAATGAAGTTCGATATTTAGGATAGAAGTTTCATTAACTATTCAAATAAACGTTTTATATTCCATTTACCACCTATACCTTTTGGCTGTGTGTCATGGTCTTTGTCTACCTATATGAATGAATTATGACTGAAGGATAGAACAACAAAACGATACTGACGAAGAATAAAAAACAGTAAAAGCGTTTCTACTGTTTTTTTGCTCTTTATTTGAATGGTAGATACGCAGAACACACACTTTCAAAGGAAAATGGTGTGGATGTTTAATTTGGGAATAGATATGTTGACACCGTTGAAACAAACGCTGTTATGTAATTGGTGGTAAATTATTTTCAAAGCAGTTCACGGTTACAATTACGACTCAATCCAATTTCGGATAATTTCAGGGAAAAGGGAATTTATGTCATATACCAGCAGCATCGACACTGAGACAACTCATCCCTAAACTGAATTTATCTTTATCTGTATGTTTATATGATCGGGATTAGGTAATTACCTACATGCACCTGTACAGGTTTTCCTAAAAAATACATTTACGGATCATAAATATGTTACTTTCAAAATCTGACTCTGGTTGTTGACCTTACTAACCTGGGTATTCAATTTATTACAAAAATACCTGCAGAAGGTGCATTGAAATTGAAATTTGCCTTTCAAATGAATAATTAATAGTAATGATAAATCGAAAATAGAGTCATCATTATCATCACCGAAGAACTTTAAAATTGCATGCTCTTAATAATATGAAAGAGTTCCAAAGTTATTGCAGTATACTGGGACGTTCTTTTTGTGTTTTATGATTTTAAAATTGTCCTTAAAATGAAAGTATACAAAATATTTAGACTCGTATTAATTATTAGACATGTACCAACTACAATATTATGTTATGGAATTACTGTGTACTTTATCGCGTCATAAAAATGACATACGTTTTATCAAACCTGCACGGTAAAGTACAGTCAAATTACTTAATTTAATGTATATTCAAGTAAAGTAGGTTAATAGAGTAAAATTTGCTGTACTTTTAATACCTAAAAGCACAGCTAAATAATGACATTGTTTAAAGTTAAGAAAAGAATGAAATCATTCAACTTTAGAAGCTTTCACGTAACTTTTCTTTTCTGAAAACTCATCTGTAAAAATACGTGATTTCTGTTGAATATTATCGTTTATACTTACCAGTAAACCGATATTAAATATTATTTAGAAAATTTACGATTGTATACAATAATGTGCTTATTAATTACTATATACCTACTATAAAAAGGAAGACCATGATGAATCTCGTCTAAACACATCTCGCCTCGCATTATAATATATTGTATTGCATTTGTCATTGACAAATCTGACTAATATATAAACATTCATCTATGATTTATAACGTAACTTCAACGACTTGTTTCATAATAATGTAAATGCTATATAAACTACCTAAACTATTTTGCTTGCCTATATAGTATTTATAGTATTTTTCCTGTAGAACAAATGTAAAAGTTCCAAAGGTTTGGAAAATATGTATAAAAACTGTAGTATGTACAATACAAACTAGCAATACTACATAAAATTAATTATATTATATCGTTCTATTGTATTTGTATCAAATCTTTTGAATAGGAGACAATTAATATATAATTCGTACAAGAGTACACCTAGCTTATATTAAATTGATACAATTATGTTTTATAAACTGTTGCACAATACAAAAAATCTCTTTTTTCCTTAAAATATATAAATATGTAGGAAAACAACAGCTTTAAAATCATACACGTGGTTTGTTCCACATATTCATAGTATAGCAAGTTGTTAATTTTAACATGTACCTAATTGAATCTACTCTATAAATTTAGAACTAAAATGCTTTCTATAGTAAAAATTAATGTACCTAAGATAATATTGTATATTATATACCTATTATATAAGAACAACAAGGCAGACTGCTCGGGTACATGAAAGCAGTCTGGTTTAACACAGTATATATTTTTTTCTTGCTAATCTCTCCCTGCGGTGCCCATTTCGAAGAACATTATTTTTACTATTGTATATTTTTATTTTTCCACACACTTTTTCATCTACTTTTAATCCTCAGTCAGTCAGTATAACGTAAATATATGATTGTTGTGCAAGTATGTATATAATATGCTTTTTTACGATTACAGTAGTAGTTTACGCAGCAAGCAACATTACACATGACTTGAAAGAAAAAATAATAATAAAAGAATGCAGTTTTGTGTATAATGCCATATTGTAGTTGGTGGTGCAAAAGTTGATTTGCTGAAGAAAGTTGCTTAAAAACTGATCCTCTCACATTCTAGTTATCTCTTACTTTCACTCACTATCATTCCCTTCTGCTCATTTCCAACATAAAACATTTTAATTGTCTTGTGTTTTATAAGAAAGAACTTTTTTTCACAGAAAAAAAGCTAATGTCTTATTGCATGTATTTTTCTTTTTTGCAGTTTTCGTTTTCACTTATACTCTCAAACTCTCCACGCAATTAGTGCACATTTGTTCCAAAAAATAAATTTCTTCTTCAAGCTGTGATGCGTTTCTTTCCTCTTTGCTCGTGTTTTTGGCTTAAATTTTCTCTAGTGAGTAATGACTTTATTTTTTGCAGTTGTTCAACATCGTACTCCAGAAGTCCAAAAGATACATGCTTGATTCATCTCTTTTTTTATTCGCTATAGAACCCTGGTCTGTTTCCGGCTTTTCACACGAACAATTGTTTTTTTGTGTAGTTCCCGTTCACCATAAATGTTTTGGTCTGCTCTCGTCTCTCAAGGGTCGTCGTCATTCCCATCATCAAGTTATCAAGCAACTATAGAAAAAGAATTGAGAGTTTACATGTTCCCGGTTTTATTTACTTTTTCCCCTGTTGCTGTTAAACCGGTGAACAGAATTTCAAGGAAAATCGGATGAGCAACAGCTAGCCTCTTTTTTCCAGAAAATTATCTCATAGTTTTTTTGCTAAGTGATTTTCTCGGCTTTGACCATGGAACATTTTCTTTAAAAACTATTCACATCAAAAAAACCTTGTTAGCAGCAAAAGAGATTGTTTCCTCTGATAAAAAAACCTTTTAAGCCCTTTGGATTTTTAAGTGATGTGTGTATGCATACAAGTACTTGTGACTTTCACCGGATGTAGTGTAGTGACTTTCTCCTTCACTATCCACACTACACTGTACTTGTACATTTTTTCTGATCGCTTAAGCAGAACAGTGAAAACGGGTATGAAATATGTTCTAACCCTTTTTGCTACAAAAGTTTTTTACAGCACTTTTGATATATTTTCCCTGAGGCGCCGGTAAATTGCATGTGAGTAGATGGTACAAAAGAGACTTCACTGAGTTTTCATGTTGGTTGGAGATATTTTTTTCCAGTGTTGATAGTTTTCGGCATTATCTTTGTTCTCTCGAAGGTTTTCATGAGTAAATGAGACATGTGCAGAGCTATAGATCTCGTCCTGCTTCATATTGAATCCATCATGTTTTTATGGCAATGATACTCTTGGAATCCTTTAGTATTCCTTTTCCATCAAATTTCTTGGACACTTGGTGGATTTCTCGGATGTAAGATAGATGAAAGATGATCAAGTATACTAGCGTATTTGCCAATATTGAAAGGAATGTGTAGTAATATGTATCAAAGTATTCCACTTTATTTCCTTTTAGCTGCTCCTGCTCCCTCCCGTTTTTCCATAAGAGAATTAAAGTGTTCTTAGATAGTACGTTACATAATGTATTTGGCAAAATGTTTTCAGGAGGATTACACATATAATCTGTGCAATTCCATCCCTTTACAGCATGAGGAGAGCCTTTTCAGTGTCTGATGTAAATTCATATTCTCTGAGAAAATAGAAAATTTTCCAAGGATGAAAACGACGACGATGATGATGATAAGCACAACAACAGCATTTACTACCGGGTAGTCATACTTTCATTTTTCATATGATATAGCCAAACACATATATTATTCCCATGTTACTCCATCATAAGCCTTTCTCCACTTCCTCACTCCTTCACTCTCTGGCGCGCCATCATCATACATACTTGAAAAGGAAGGAGAGAACAGGGAACCTGATGATCTTCTTCCCTTGAGGTGTACGATTTTGGTGTTGCGTTGGAAGTTCCAACTTGGAACATCTCTCCCGTTTTTTTCCTCACTAGAATCCCTTCCTGAGTGTGCATTTTGAAAAACATCCATCAAATATTATATCCTTGTTTCATAGCTCCCGAGTAGGCGTGCCATTACTCAGCGCAGATTTTTTTTGTAACCGCGAGACTATGCAGGTTTGCTTTGAGCTCTTTTGTAGTAGCACTGTTTCATTTTTAGTAAAAAAAATAAGTTGAGAATAGCTGTAGAAGTGGTGGTGGTTGTTGTAGTAGTGGTAGAGGAAGAAGCTGGAGAGGAAGAATAACAGTAAACCCTTTGGGAAATATAAGACTCAATCCGATCTAATAACTGAAAAAGTCTTGTCTTCCTGCGAGGAAGAGAGAGAAAAAAGATACGAGCTATATACTTTTTTGGATGCTGATGCTGTTGCTCGAGAATATATATATATATATTTTTGTTGCTGTTGTTGCTTCTTTGTTTAATGTTATGAAAGAATAGAGCATACGAGAAATAAAACGATAGTATCATATTCTTTTGGTTACCGTATATTACTTTTTTGGTGGGTAAAAAGTCCAGGATTATAGAAGAAGCCTTATTTCCACGTGTGTTCAGGTTTTTTGGCATCATTTCAGAGAAAATATGTATACATTATATATTTGGAGTCTTGGCAGAGAGTAAGTAGTAGTAGTAGTAGTTGTAGTAGTGGTGAAATAACAGAGAATGATGTATACTTGTTGATGTGCAGAGAAGGATATTGTTTTTTTCTTTCTTTCTTGTGGTATTATATTGTAATATAGGCATTCACACAAACCATTCTTCTTTCTGACTGGGTGATACACTGAAAAAATACAAAAGAAAAAAGACCATGGTTAAAGTTAAATTATTTTATGTCTGTATAGCCATTCTGGTTGAGATGTCACTGTAATATTTCATTATTAATATGAAAGGATTTGGAATACAGGGAAAAGGTGGTAACCAAAGTTTGTAACGAAAAAGACGGTTGAATATCATGCTTTTTGTTTCCGTTTTCATGGAACACGCATACAAAATATGTATATTTGTTATTTATAATGTGTTTTCACGTTTAGTTTTATCTGTGGAATCTACATGTATGTTGGTGACTAAAAACTTTATCCGCTTTGATTAGAAGTAATATAGTTAGTACGTTAAACGTAATGTACATATCAGTATTTAATGGCTAATATTTTGTTCTTCATGTTCCAAATTTCATTAATAAATCAATAGATGTATGACCGATTGACCATACAGATATGGAAAATGGTAAACGCTGCACCCCATGACTTTATATATTTTTTCTATAAATAGCTAAAAAATACACAACATGAAGCCATTATATTTATATATAGATTTTCCTTCTCTCTATTTTTTTATCTGATTGACCAAAGGCACAATTTAACATTCGATCTAACTAACCTGTCTGCCATCCCATGCCACTTGCCACACACCGCTGCCAGTGCCAGTTGGAAAATAGAAAGGCCGACAGTGACTGGATTCATAATTTATGAGCCTTCAGTTTGAGACTTTGTAGTTTTCACTCACTTTTTATACGATGCTCTTCTATTTCTCTTTTTGACTTGCTGCTGGGCTGCCGAGAGGACCGCCTGTCTCGCAAGTTCAATATGTTTTTTCCTCCTCGTTTTTTACTGCTCATTTTTATTACCGTTTACATCCTTAAATATTGATTTATCGAGTAAGTAGAGAGAAAGAGAGAGCAATGTTTTGTTGGTGTGGTGGAATCAGCAAGCAAAAAAGCTTCCTTGTTTGCCCTCGCTTTCAGGCGAAAAGGATGCCTATGAAAGCTCTGAAGGATTTTCACCGGTGGTGAATGACCAAACAGGGAAACATACCTCACCTCTTCAGCAAGAAGAGCATTTACTCCAGAAAATAAAATATCAATGTGAAAGCAAACCATATACAGAGAAAAGTGGAGTGCTTCTCACTTTGTTACAAATTGACTGATTGAGAGCGCATAGTGAAAATGGCCCGAGAGAGAGAGAAAAAAAGAGAAAATCTCTCAAAACATGGATCGCAACGATTCAATAGCAGTTGCTCTTGCAAAAGACGAAAAACATGTTTACGTTTACGCTCTTGGTGGTATGGTGCTAACAACAACAAAAAACAGCATATATTACACTACTTCTTACACAATTCCGCACTTCACGGACAAGTATATGCAGGAAGAGCAGACACAATGCAGGCCAAAAAGTCCTTTTTAGTATCACTCACCCTCCAATACTTTCTCTACTTTCACCAGTTTACTAGTTACACGTATGGGATATTATACAAGATCACTAATATAAAAGTTTGGCTGTGTGAGTCAAACTATTCGAAAAAATGCATAATATTCTTTGCACATAGATATTATATTTCTACTAACCAAGAAAATACAGAGCACACGTGAAGATGACAACAAAGTAACAATGTAACCGTTTGTTGGAGAAATGCTGTGTAGCACAGTGACAGTGTGTAAGGGAGAAAGAAAGAGAAAGTTAAAGTAAACTTGGTAGAGAAAAGATAAAAGACGACGACTATTTTTGGTCGTGTGTGTGTGGCTTTCGTTTTTCGCTGATTTGTTTCCTTTTATAGCTTACTTTGTATATGGTATGATGCACATGATCGTCATCATCATCATCTCCATCATTTTATTTCTTCTTGTGAAACACATATTTGTAGAAGAAGAAGAAGGTAAAGTTAGTGCTTGTAAAGAAAGGCAGTATATTAGCCACAATATTCTTTTGACTTTCTTGTCGCATTTTCTTTATTCTTGTTTGTTGTTGTTGGTGCTGCTGCTGCCGTTATATTTTTGGTAAGAAAGTAAGAATGTATCTCTTTGTGTTGTTAGGTGCATGCATGAATGAGTACACAGGCTTTATTCTCGTTGAGTTAACTAGAAAAGCAAATGTGTTTTGTTTGCGGTGTATGTGTATGGAATGGTGTGCTCTCAGAAGATAAATCAGAGAAGGCAATAAAGACATGATAGGAGTAGTTTTTGGTTAGTTTCGTAATAGTTGAAAGGGTGAAAGCACCTTTTAGCTCCCATTTTCTTTTAAATTGTGGCACAACAGCAGTGACAACAAACCATAACAAGAGAAAAGAAAAGAAGAAAGGCATGAAGTTGTTTAAAGGAAATGAAGCAAATCACTAGATAAGTGAACTAGTAGAAAGTATCGTCCTCTCTGTGTTCTTCTGTCCTTTGGTCTTGGCCAAGTACATAAAGTTAACTAGCAAAACAACTGCTGCTTTTGTAGTTTGGCGTGGAGGAGGATGCGTACGCTCAAAGTAAAATGAAACAAATATTTTGTCTGTATAACCTGGGCTTAGTATAAATATGCGCAGATCCTACTTTATGGACTACCTAAATGGCTTTCTTCTTTTATCTTTTGGCTGCCTGAACTATAATAATTATTATAAGCTTATAATGTTCTAACTATAATATAGATCAAAACAATGCACCTTAAAGCTTAAAATTACAGAATTTACTGTATCTAAAACTCATTCAACTTCCAGCGATATAGGAACTCAATAGAGACATTAGTTCTTGAAAATTCGAATCTTAAGTTCAATTAATGATTTACGTTAGCATTTATTAATGTTAATTTCCTCCTACGCTTTAAGCACATGAATATATATTTAGTTATGCTATACTTTGCGAATATAGTATAGCAAATAAAATTGTAGAAACAAAAGTCTGCTTTTACGCATTCTATACAGCCACATGTAACTTTTCCTATTGCGTGTCAGCTCAGAATTAAATTGTCACCGTTGTACAAAGAAATACAGACACACGCTATTGTTGAAACAGACGATAATATATTTTTTTGTGGTTTATCTAAAAAATTCCAAACAGACTACTAGTTACTTTTTTGTTTGCGGTGAGTTTTGGTAAGCTTGGGACAAATCTGTCTTTCTCGTCGTGTTTTTATACTTTTTCTTCCTTGTTGCGCTGTTGTTTGTTACTAAACTTTTCTGTTATAAAATTTGTTCTCAGTGATAGATGTCGAGAGCGTGCTGTGCTATGTGTGTGTATCGTACAGGAGAAAATAAGTCACAAAAGGAGGGCAGGTTAGTCATACAAAAAAGTGTAGGGAAAATGAGAAGATCATATTTCACTTATATACTAGCATGTATATAGTTGGTTGGTGGAAAGGATGACAAAAGAAGTGTGAAAAGAAGTTATATGACTTTAGTGGCTTTTATTCGTATGTCAGACACACCGCGTGACACTTTGGTCGTTTGGACTCTGGGTCTGGAGTAAGTTAAGACAGGAAGAGAAAGTTGTCAATTTTTTAGTTCAGACGGGCTAACTTTTCAAACTTGTATGTGAACTGACCGTAGGGACGTATACGTTTTTTGTTTTAATAAAAAGAGTAACAAATAATTTGAAGAAGTAGCTTATACAAAATATTGATCCAAAACATAATGTTCGTGTATGAGCATGTGAATGATATGCCTAATAAATATGCATTTAACTCGAATATAAGCTCAGGGTACAGAATAATTTAGCTATTATTGTATATTAAGCTGTAAAATTAAAATTAATGTTGGGAAAACGTCAAAGGGGAAATCATATTTTCGAAATAAAGTCATTAACTACTAGGTTTAGAATCGATATAAATGGATGGCATGGGTTGAATGCCCAGTAACTTGAGAATATTTGGTTTTGTTAGTTTTTAAAAAAGTGAACTGTTTTACTTACGATGGCATAGGCCGCTGTGGATTTAACAGCTTCCCCTGAAACATCGACGATGGAGACGATGCGTCTTGGTAGAGGTGTTGTTGTTGTTGGAGTTGCTGTTGTTGAAGTTGATGTTGGTATTGTTGTTGATGCTGTTGTTGTACCCTTGGCTTTCCGCAGGGAGATGCAAGTTTCCCGACTTGTGAATACTTTCTAATGTCGACTGTGGATGTAAACTGTGTATTCCAGACTTGTCAGTCAGTGCTATCATGGTTCCAGTTCCGTTAGAACCAGACGCTTCATTTTGATTCTCTGTAGAGAAAAGAACACAAAAACATCAAATTTTTTTATTGCATTCCAATCCTGTTAAAATGAACATCAAAAATATTGAAAAACTGAACGCTGCCACGTAATATTATGTATTTTGACATGTAACGGGAAAGTAGCAAAATGAAATGGTAGAGAATATTGATTATTTTTGAATGATGGAGATATTGGGGATGTGTTAAAGGGCTCTTTACAACTTTCCAATTCAAAAGTGATATGAAATGGAAACTATCATTTTGGAAGAAAGCTTCATAGTATACATGCTAAAATAAATGTCATTCTAAAACAATCGCTTTTTATTACGTTGCAATCTTCAATATATTTCTCATTCCATTGGATTTTATTTAAGTGTTTGATGTACAAAGCACGTCATACAGACGAAATCAGAATTGAGCAATACATTATTATGCATTCCTTGATTTTTAATATTGGAACTGATCCGAATGAAATGAAAAGTGAAAGCTTTTTATTTGCTTCCTTAAAGTGAAATGCTCTCAATAAATATTACAACAATGTGTAGGCGTATGACCAAGCAACTGCTATATTAAATATTGAATATCATAGTTTAAATCAACAGAACGACTACAATGGCAGTTTGAAGTTGAAAGTTCAAATATGGCATGTGACTGAGCCTTGCTGAAACTACCACACTTCCGCGTTTTCAGATTTTATACGATTTTATACAGTTTTACTTTGTTTTCTAAATTACAAGCTCACATGTTGCCTCATGTGCATGCCATTTTAAGTCATTTGTGTACAAAATAACTTATTGCTTTTTGAAGCATGTCCGCATTCTTCTCAGAGAAGAATTCTCTTCCTAATTGAAATTCACCGTGAAATTCACTGCTTCTCATGTTAAAACAAAATCGGCTAACGTGCATTTACGGTTACCTATCATGTCATCTTTTATGTTTATGTACATACTTCAGTTTGATGTGATCAGAATTATTTAGAGGATTCAAAAACAAAAATAAATTATTTTAAAACACGACTGTGTGAAAATATCATAAGAACCGTTAGCGTAAAGATTTCTGTGTGGTAGTAGCAATCAATTATCATATTTATTTTATTCAAAGTTTCTTCTCCAAGGAGTAAATTAGAACTAACTTGTCTGAGTATTTTGCTTACAAAAAAGCTTATAAAGATTGAATTTGGCTGCCCCTGTCACTTAAATCAACCAATGTTGCCGTCCTCAAAACACACCACTTTATTTGAGTCTTTCGTACATTCAAATTTCGTGATTGGCCTTTACAGTTTGGTTCAACATAAGCGCAGCAAGTGACAGTATAATAATATGGACCTTATGTGACCCATCCATACAGTCTCTAAAGTCTTCTTTTGCCTGTAGTTGGATAATCATATAAACAGGAAATGAAATTAGAGTAGCTAGAGCTACGTATAGCCACACGTCTCATCTCGCCTCCGAGATTCTATTATACGGCATCATTCAATTATGGGCATGTCATATTGTATCAGGAGGTCTAGGGTCTAGTATTTGTAGCAGTAGTACAAAATGTATTATGTTACTTTACTTCCTACTTTTACCCAAGTTGGATGAGAAAGTCTAAAAGAGACACAAGGCCTGCTGAGCTTTATATTGAGAAGATGCTCTTTGCTATTGTTAATTTCTGTTTGAACATGATAGACACGTCTCAAAACACAGAAATGAGCTGCGAGAAAAAGAAGAGTTTCTGAGCTGAGCTAGGAATTACATGAAATGTAAACCAAAGTAAACAGTGTAAAATGAACTGGGAAAGTAGACAGAAGGACCCATTGTGAGAAAGCAGATGTACGATCGCACATGGCACACCACCATCATGGATAAAGTAAACATTATCATCAACATCTTCATTCTAGAAGAACGCCCTAAAGGTTCCAATATTGAAACTCAGCGAAGCGATATCAGACCCTGAAAAGGAACTATGCAGCAATTAATATTGCTCACAGGCTTTCTACTTTTATTTTTAGCAAAATGTGATACGATATGATGATGATGATATCATATCACAGATGTACGTACGTCACTGTATGATGAAGATATGTAGTACGGAAGAAAATGAGTACTTCTGTGGAATTTAGATTTGACTGTTCTTTTAGATATAAAGTGTCTTGATTCTCAAGCATTCAAGCAAATGTGAATGAACAGACGCAGACGTACCTCTACGACCTATTCATATATCAGTTTCATTTCATAAATAATTCCATTAGTCATTGCCAAAATGGCTTGAGAAGAATAGAGAATTTTCATGTGCCCCTCATTCTGTTTACTTCATTATCCTGCTACGCACGTCATGTCAATCTGATGATGATGGTGGCAAGACACAGCACAGCAGTAGTGGCGATAGAAGCACTGTACTGTGTATAGCCCTTCAATAGTTCTAGAGAAACAGTCTAATCGGGAGAAAAAGAAAGTTTACGTCTCTCTTGACTGTACTGTGAGAGGAGATACATCTATCTTTTATGGAATTGTTTATTTAACAGGTCTCCACTCTGTTCCAGTCCTTTCTGTATTTAAACACTCAATTTACATAGGATTTTTTTGGATTGATTGACTGAACGAGAGGGAGTGAAAAGACAGAAAATATTTGTCTTGTGTCTACCAGCTGGATTCCTAATTTGGTTGTTTAAATATTCTTGTGAATTTCCGTGAATGGAATAGAAATATTAGCAGGAATTCACAGACATATTTATGTGAATAGCATAGCATGACAATAATTATAAAGAACTGTCTTCATTTAAATGTTTTTTGGGAGACTTGGGACTAGATTTGTACAAGAAAACGTACTGAATTTGAAATTTGTTGTTTGTTTATAATTTGAAGACAAGACAAAATATGGTGTGTTTGTGTATTTTTTCCGAATATGGCTCATATGCGCATACGAAGCAATATATGTATCATTTAAATAGTCTTTGATAGCCATTGCATAAACATATCTTCGATTATTTGAATAAATGTCGACTTTTAAAATGTACTTACTTGAATGATTGTTGATATTGTTGGGAGGACGAGCTGATGAGGAGTTCCTCTGGCGCTGACAAATGCAGACACAAAAAGCTACTATCACGAGAGATATCACTATGAGGCCACCGATGGCAATGACACCCGTGGTCGAGTCGTTGAACAGGTCCGCTATAAAATTACCTGCAAATATAAATCAGAATGGAAAATCAATACACGAGAGAAAATCATGAGATGATGAGTAATGCATTATATAAATGACAAATGACAATATATAAGAAAACAGATTTTTTCTCGCAACGCAAACTTGATTTAAAGATTCAAAGTTTAAATTACCAACGATGTGCATTTTCTAAGCTATTCTGACCAGGTTTACTGTTTTTCGAGTCAATCAACAAAACAAGCATTCAAATATGTCAAGTGTTAACTTCTATTCAAGTACTTTCCTAAACATCAAGAAAAAGTGAGCATGACATCGTCAATCCTGATGAACCCATAAAATTTGTTTGTTTATTGTATTTATTTGAAATCAGCGTCTGACGACTGATGTATATTTGCTACAAAATTTTGATACAAATTGAGATACATACATACATCAAACGTATATCTGCGTAAAACGACAACTATGGAATACTTTTATTAAACCTGACTTCAGAATGTCAGCATGATTCCTTCTGTAATAATTTGAACATAAAGCCACTATAAATATATATAATATATTACAGCACTCATTTTCATATTAGTTTACAACTTACAAGCTTATAATTCGTCAACTCATGTTTTTTATATGTTTGGATTCTTTATATTTTTCCAGATTAAATCGGATATTAATATTGAATAGTAATTCAAACACGTAAGAAGCTGAAACTTTCGTACGAGTACTGGCGTTCTAAATGGATAAAACCTTCTGCTTTTGTATCAACTTCATAGCTAAGAGTAAGAATCCTTATAAAACATTCTGACTACTCCATATAATTATGTACGTATTTCTGTGGCTTTAGCAAATGCAAAAAGTCAAAGCCGACACAGACATAATAAAAAGATTTCAAAGCTTGAAATATTTTCCAGGTCGTTTTCTACTCCACAAACGAGAGTTTCTACTACGCAGTACGGTACAGTAAAAGCCTTAGCTCGGAGAATTTCATTTTCTGCAACTGGACTCTACCTTCTCCAGAATAAGTTTATTTTCTACCTCGACCAATACTCCTATTTTTATGTGTACTTTTACTCTCAAGCAAAATTTTTTCCAGAAAAGTAAAAGAATTGACGAAATAGAAGGTTTTCCCAAAGAGTTCAAGAAACTAGCGTGGAGAAAATTCGTACACACACAAATCGGCTCTGTCTTCCAACAGTAAAATGTACTGCTCCCATAAAATCTTGGATTGGCTGCCCGGGATAAAAAAAAAGAATAAAAGTCTTACTATCTAGCTTTTTCTCGTATTGACTATGTGAAAAAAGTGAATGCAAACGGGATAATATATGATGATGTTAGTATGAAAAATAACAATTGTAAAGCCATGTACGCATTTGGGGATATTCAGAGCGACACTTACAATACATTATCAGCAGACACGAGAGAAAAGCGAAAAAAAACCAACAGTGAATCAAACTGTATGTGTGTGTGCATAAGTCTATGTGGCTTGTCTTTTTTTTGTACTGGTTGTCTGCTCTGCTGTCTATAACTTCCTCTTGTCATGCCTATCTCTCAGTCAGTTCAGTACATACCTAACACTATTACACTTTATTTCATTCCCACAATAATAATATTCAATGCCACTCTTACTTTTACAGACAGACACACACACAACGATGACTTTTTTTCTTCGATTTTCCCACTTTCACTTCACTTTACGAATGCATTATATTGTAAACCTCATCATCATAATTCTAGTTTCAAAAACTCTGACTCGGAGGGAGACGTTTGGTTTGGTTGCTGACTTTAATCGGAAAATCAAAAAAAAACTTTATTTTTCTTCATGCACGTTGTACGCTGATATTCGGGTATCATCATCATTCAATCCACAAAAGCAATGGAAAGAAATTTCAAGGGTGGTAGTAGTGGCATGATAAATATTATGATAATGTGTTCAAGAAAATAAAAAGTTTTATTTTTTCAAATGTGAGATGAGATGAACAAAGATGAGATACTTTACATTAAAGCTTGTTTTCCTCTTCGATTATTTTTCAAGGGGGAGCATTATTTTTGAAGTCCTGGCACCTACATAACTACTAAGGTATAAGCTGTTATACTGAGTAAAAGCTTTCTATAGAATTTTTTTTGCATTTTCGCTTGGTTTAAAGAAGTTCAGGAAGTAAAGGATTCGGATGGATTCCCAAAAGTAAAAGGCGAAGTGAGATGGATTGATAATGTAATATATGATCTAACTCTGTTCTGTATACATATTAAATCTCCTGTTTTTCTTCTCTTGAACTCTTCACACTTTTTTGTCCTTTTTATTATTCACTACTTCATGTATTCTTTCATACTTTCTATGAATACTATTTTCTCCCTGTGCTTGTAATAATCATCATTGCTAGAGCGTCATTTCGTTTTCTGGCTCTCACGTATTCATGAGATCTGCTACTTTTGACAACAAGTTTTTTGGCAATAATCTTCATAGGTTTTCTGTTTTCATCTATATATGTATTTATTCATATTATTGAAGAAAGTGATATCAATTCTGAAGAATAGGAAAACATTAAAATAGTTTTTTGTTACTTACTGGTACAGTTAGCAGAACGGAGCTCATCGGACCCATCCACACAGTTTTTGACGTTATCGCAGAGAAGTCGATTTGCGATACACATATCATGGCCGCATAAGAAGGCATCCCGACATTGTTGAGCTGTAGAAAAAGATTAGAGAAGGAAAAAAAAGATTTTATTTAGGACGCACGTAAACACTTTTTTCTTACATTATTATAGACATTTTGTATGAGATGCGGAAGTAGAAACATGCTCTGCATGTAATAAAATAAAGCTGAGGTGGTAGTGGTGGTATTTGTGAATAGCATACTTATTTACTGTCTTATGGTGTGTTCTAAATCTAAAATGTATTGTGCAACTATAAAAATTCGGAATGAGTGTTGCATCACATACAGCTACAAGCAAAAGCAAGCACTTATGGGAAAAGGATTATTTAATATGCTATTAAGGATGGATGGATGTTTATTATGGTGGAATGTCAGGAATGCAGAGTTATGCAATAACATGCTGTTTTTAAAGGAGGCTCGACGTGCTCCAATTCTGGGAAGATAATTCCAATTATTTTGTTTTGGTGCTGTTTTGTTGAAATACAAATTGCCAATATGCATGGAAAATAAAAAGTTGTGTAATAATTGTGTTTTCGTTGTGTAAACAGTGCCTACAGTAGTGATTTTTATATGGCTCCTTGGAATCTATAACATCATAATAAATATAAGCAGCTATAGATGCTTACCAGTTTGTTATTCACTTACAATTAGTAAAATTGGATGGAACAGTATAAGTGGAGTTATCATTCTCAGATTATTATTATTATTATTATTACGTTTATTCAAAAATCCAATAAAATATTAGATAGGCAAAAGGTTAAAATGTTTATGCAGCTATGCTAAAAAGATAAATGTTTTAATATTTAAAGTGTGGCAAATGAGAAATCTAAAGCCGTTTTCCCTTGAAGAAAAATGTTTTGAAAATACATGCAATAAAGTGTATTTGAAACAGCTATTCTACAGAAAAACCAGATAATATGTATACAAGTGACGACTAGTAAAATAATAATATTAATATTTTTATTTCACTCCAATTCCAACATTTTTATTTCCAAGTGAGTTCTACTACAATAAGAACATTAGTTTGAACTCATGAAAATAGGCAGATCGAAAAAATCTTTGCAAAAGGCGTAACTTATATAACATAAATACTACATAGCATATTACTTCCAACATTCTCACTAGAAACAGCTAAACCCTGCACAAATTGTTCTTTCTTCATATTATTCACAAGCTATTTGTTGTTGGTCTTAGAAAGTCATTTTCCTTATTTTCTTTTCCTTTCTTTTCTACGTTTCATTCTCTAGACTGTTTTTACTTATTTTTCCATTCGTTCGTTTCTTTTTCAAACAACAACCAGAAAACTTTCTTTCAGTATAGTATAAAAATCAACAACAAAAGTTGTTTTTCATATTAAGAAGAAATTTATGTGGAATACATCTATTATGACGATGAAAAGTGCAAGAAGCAAGAAATGACTATACGCTCTATTATAATAGGAAACAAAAGTTTCTAGCTGAACAGGAGGAGGACTAACAAAAACTATGTTGACGTACGAACGGGAATACATGACCAACGTATTGTAAATTGTAAACCTAGTGCCATATCTTTATTATCAGTACATTTACAACAAAATCTGTATTCATATTGCCTAACTTGCATCTCCACGGACTAAAATACCTATGCAGCCATTTTTCATACATGTTTTAGTACATTTTAGTTACACAATGTTGATCATTGTGTACATATATCGTCATCATCATCGATTCAGTGCTCTATAACCTTTTCCTTTTTTTCTTCCAACTGCCTACGTACAATCTATTTGTCTATGAATAAACGAAGAAAAAAAATATTGCTTTAAATCTCTCCTTCTTTCATTATGTATGCTTGCATGCATAACAGGTGAAAAAAGAGAGAAAGTATCCAGATTTCTGCTTACTTTCCTTCTTTCATTTTCTTCTGTTTGTTCATGTAAAATTCACGAATGCAGGAATGCATGGGCAAACATGTGTCCGTTTTCCATGATATTCCAACTCTTCTATTTTTTTCATTCTATATGTTATATAGACACAAGAGAGTTTTTCATCTTTATTTTCCTTTTCTTCTCAGAATTTATACCTTTTTATCTTTTTTTCCATCTTGTTTCCCATTTTTTTCCACAGAACCTCTCTTTCTTTCTTTTACGTATTCTTGATCCATACACTGACATGCCTACTTTCAGTGCGTGCTTTTAATATAAAAATTGGCATTCCCATGTCGTAGAAGCTCATAACTTTACATCTTACTACCTTGTTATTACGATAATGGTTTAAAATATTTTTTATTGAAAAATGTAGAAAATGACAAAGAAATATTTATACGATATATTTTGTAGGAAAAAAATTCCAAATCTGCTTCGATAAAGTTTATTTGAAAAAAAGAGAAGAATTGTACGTTGTAATAATCTTTGTATCAATATACTATACTACATAATATGAAGAGAGAAGGGATACTTATAAGTTTTTGTTCAAGAATCGCTGCATCAACATATTTTTTTCTGGCTTCTCCAAGTCCAATGTCCTTTGCTATTACTTCGATCCTCAATTTTTACTTCAATATGTGGTGATATTATTTCTCTCTCTATGATGCTTCATGATATTATAAGGAAATATTTCCCCCATATTATGCCCTTTTCTGTGTTGAAGCAGCTGTAAAAAATCCATTTTTTCTACCAATTCTCTATTATTATACACTTCAGTAGTCCATTTTTTATCTAAAACAGAAAAAAGTACAGGAACAAAAAAATCGTTTGTATTATAGCTTAACCATATATATACCTACTAATATCCAGAATGACGATAGAGATGATTTAACCTTTTCGACTTTAATTAAAAATTTGAAGCCTTTTGATAAGCTACCATCTATTTTTTAGAGCCAGTGTTCGGTTGACTCCCAATTAGTTACTAAG
>JAQFYG010001078.1:0-21514 GCA_034694325.1 Entomobrya corticalis
CTAGCATTAAATTAAGAATCGCTGGAATATCGTAGAGAGCCACTTCGTGAATGCTTTAATAAATTGAAAAATATATATTTAGTTTTTAACAACATAAATTATTACATATATCTAAAAAACAAGACTACTGTTTTCGTTTTGAAATACCTAAAATCCCAGTATTTCAGATCATAATTAGCATCCAAACTAACATGACCTTGTGAGTAATCAGTTCCCCTTGAATTTGGCAACCAAACATCATACCCCGCTTCTACTAGTTTGTGCGCTTTAAGAAATTAATGATAATTAGTTTAAAAGAGTTTAAAAAAATTTTATCAGATATTTTATTTTACTAACCAAGACTTTTGTTTTTATTTCCAGGAAGTAAAAACCATGAATCCGAGGCAGTAGAAATGCAATGAAATAACATCACCTTCGAGAGTACAAAGCAATTAAATGGTATCAAGGGGCAAACGCCGTTAAATATATTAATGCTAACGCTTGACTGATACGATACATAAATATGCCCCGCCCACTTCGTTGACTGACTTCGCAAGTTTTATTACGCAAGAAGCGTTAGCATTGATATATTTAACGTCTGTCGCTCTATACGCACAGCAGGTTTATGCTTCCTCGGTGGCATTTTCTTGCTTCCTGTAATTCGGAAAACAGTAAGAATGTAACCGTCTTTTGTTGTAACGTTATAAGTCATCAAGCTAAATCCTCGTTCAAGAATGGCATCTCTCTAAATATATTATTAAATTATTATGTTTTCCTCTGTTTGAAAGAATTTTATGGAATAATTGTGAAAATATATATTTTTTCCGGAAACTAAAGTTTCGTACTGTGCGTTTTCCTTTGCTAATTCTTGGAGCTTGCCTTGTTTCTTCTACTTGTTTATAGCAAGTTTTAAATGCAGCGACATCATCAGTGCTTGGTAGACTTCCCATCATGATACCGGAAGGTCGGCAACCAGATTTGTATACAGTTGAACTGAACTCGCATTTTAAAAGTGTAACAAAAACAACAATATACAAATTAAGAAACTTCTTTTTCTCCATTTTAGGAAATAATTTGAAGGGACTATAGTGTCACAGTTAAAAGAAGATTCAAAGCTAATGAATATCTAACAATAAAATATTGCTCTTTCTGCTTCATTCCCAATAATGAACTACAAATTTTTAATAGAAATATAAAATAAGATTGAAGAAACTACCAAGTACAAGGGGAAATGAACTTTAGAACAATGCAAAGTTGCAAAGCCAGGCATCGCGAGATTGCGTCTGCGTGATAAAATAGTATATTTAATATGTTTTCCTGATTTTAGAGTATGTAGTATTCCCAGTAAAATATGTTTCCCAAACAATATTTCGATAATCCCATGAAGTGTGTGAATTTGTTTGGGTGAGGTTTTGCTCGTGTCACTAAATGTTTTTAGGGAATTGAATGAATAATGAGCAAACTATTTATATATATTTTGTCTAAGAGCGTGGGTCGGTTCAATTTCAGCCAATTTATACCAAAATCGATTAGGGTTGGTAAAAATATAACAGCTATGAAATATACGAAAAATATGTTTTATACAATTCAGTATTTATACTAAAGTTAAAACAAGCCGTGATTAAGTCACGGGAGAGTAACGAAGATGAGTGTCGTAATAAATAGCAAGTAAAAACGAATCTTGTAATTACAAAAGAAAAAAATCTTGTAATCCCGAAAAAAACAAGTCTCGTAATCCTGTTGATGGTAAAAACGTTTATGACGCTTATGGACCTATTCCGATGCCAGATTACGATTTTACTTATGGCGTTTTAACAAAAGTTGATAAGTATTCAACCCTACATCGAAATATGTAATGAAAAAAGTTTGTCCCTTTTCGACCTCTGGTGACTTATGGGAGTAAGATTTGACATGTGATGTCTTGAAAAAAGTTGATCAGCGTTGTCTCCTATATCGAAATATGCAATAAATTTTTTTTGCCTAAGTCAACATGTGACCTTGTCTGACCTGCCATTTCCGGTGTGGTTGACCCAGATGCTGAAAATCACTAGCGATAAAGCTTATGACGTAAGGAATCTATGTACGAAGTTTGAAGATGGTAGGTCAAACGGTTAAAGAGTTAGAGCGCGAACAGACAGACGGACGGATAGACAAACAAACTAATCGCATAACTACGATGATTCTCATCTTCGTAATAATTATGTTTTGCAAATTGTAGAAACTGTTCTATAGATGCGCAGTAATGATTTTATGAATAAAAGTATGAAATAATTAAACTAAACACTGGTGTGTGAGAAAATCAGTTAATGTGTCAAAAACTAGACATGTAGCAGCGCCCGTTTATTTTAATGTTTTCATGTGCAATTTTTGGCTTCACATCATATGTTCATCTACCAATAAACTTCAGGAATAACTTATTATAATCTGCGTCATCTTTAAAGGCTAGCATGTTTTTTCTTTTCATGACTATTAAGAACATCTACAATGTTATTGTAAAGTAGAATATCAGCATCCTTAGCCATTAAAAAGTCTAAATGGTTCCACTGTTTCCAATCTATACGATAAAAGCCCTTTACAGTTCCAGGCGGAAGTGCATCTCGTATTAACATTTGATCCTTTAAAAGTTATATCACATAAAAAACATCAGAAAATTAAAGCAAATACTTATTTGATGTCAAAATCAAAACAATAGTAGAGCTCTTTTATTAATTACCAAAGGAGGTGCCATATTATCTGACTCTCCATACCACATGTACACTGGAGCTCGAAGATTTGAAAGATTGTAAAGTGGTGGATAATACTGTCCATACATCTTGTAGTTTTTCCATGGGCCATAGTTGAACTTTTGGAATCTACAAGTTCTTAAATTTTCTCCAGCGTGAACAATCGTCTTGAACGAGATTGTATTTAGGGCATATGACGTTATATCTGCAATTTCAGCCTTTAAAACAAAAATATTGTATGCTCTTTTGCAGCTAACTAACTTCTATTGAATAAAAAATTTAAGAGTGCAGTTCATTCAGACACATACGTATTCTACTTGTGTTGCATCATAACCAAAAAATGCAAAAAATATGTGTCCACAAAATCCACACGTTTCTGCAGTGGTAGTGCAAAATCGATGTAATAATGGATTTCTAATGTCATTTCCAAAAGTTAAACGACCTCGGAGGATTCTATAAGCCAATTCCTATGAGTTATAAAATATTTAAAGTTATAATTTACCATATTTTTATTTAGTTTATTAAACAGTCTGCACTAAACTTCTCACTCAGTATACCTGCGACCACGGCCCAACATCCAACAAATAAGCCATAAGACGAACTAAATTCGCGGAATGTCCAAAAAATGTCGTCGTCCCAAGCCAAATGCTAGCCTCTATTTTTTCATTCAATTCTGGCATCTCTAAAGGTTCATGGAAATGGAAATATATACGGTTTACATGTAAAATGATTTAACGTGTTACTTCCATTAATATATTTAAATACATTTAATTGTACCTGCTAAGGCTATGGTATACATATTCACGGATATAGAAAAGCCTATGTAATAGACTTTCTCGTTTCCTGTCTCCGTTAACACCAAGTTTAGGACCGTTGGAAAATCATAAATAGCCGGTTCGTGCATACTATTTTTTAACAAAAAATATATTACAGTTTGTCTTGTTTGAAATTGGAAAGATTGTACGTATTTGATAAGTTGTTTTGAAGTACCCAAAATCCCAATATTTTATATCATAATTAGCATCATAACGAACATGACCCTGTGAGTAATCAGTTCCTCTTGCATTCGGCAACCAGACTTCATATCCTGCATTCACTAATGTGCTAACTTTAAAAAAATACCAATTAATTGTTGTGTGTTGAATCTTGAATTTAAATCATCCAAATAGTTTAAAAAACGTGAATCATTATTAACTAACCAAGAGTTCTATTTAGAGATATAAAAAACCATCCATCGGTGGACGTAATTATCGCATGTTGCATCAATACTGCAGGTTTGTTTTTTCTAGGTGGATGTTGCGCATTTCCGGTTATTCGAAACACGGTAAGAATGTAACCGTCTGGAGTTGTCACGTTGTAATAAGTTTTTAGGTAAAAGCCTAGTTCTAAAATAGCTGGAATCTAAAAATTATAAGTTTTTGTTGTTCTTAACAAGTTTTTATTATTTTAGTTGTTAATTAAAATTATTTGTATTTTAAGAAATAACCTATTATTTATTATATCCATTTATGTCTTTCATACCGTGCGCCGTCCTTTGTGTTTTTTCGGATTTTTCCTTGTTTCAGCTATTTCTTTATAGCAAGTTTTATATTCCTTTAGTTCCTTAAATTTTGGTAGATTTACCAAACTTCCTGCAGCAGGACAGCTTGGTTTTATAAAATTATTGTTTGGATAAACACTAGCTAATTGCCCGGTCCCGGACAATTTCCTACCAAATAACTGACTTGCACATATATCATTTTTCAAAATTACCACGAGTAGAACAGTATATAAATTAAATGACACTTTTTTCTTCATTTTTAGTAAGGGTTTGAGCTAATTGTAAGTAAACAAAAATAAATGTGATCAAAGAGGTTAAAGCAATCCTGTTGTTACATTGTTACTGGCTGTTATTTTACAGTAACGCAACTTTAGTTTGAAATGAATAGAAAAAACTGAAGGCATACCTAAATACCTACATTATATTAAAACATACTGTTCAAATCAATTTTAGTGCTATTTTTACTACTCGCACTATTCATTATTCATCATGGAAAATACACGTATTATGTATTACCTTTATTGATTTGCATGATTTTATTTTGTTGGAGATTTTTGTCTTATCAAACCTCCATAAGTACAATGAAAAATTAAAATGATGGCAAATTTGTGCGTGCCAAAGACTATTAACTTTTTATAGACAATTTATCAATTATCGCTTGTGTGCTCACTGTTCTAAATTTGTTGGGGAAGTTATCCATAAAAAATATTTTGCTTGAAGTAAGTAAGTATAAGTTTGAAGTGAAGGTTCTATTGCATTGGTGTGGTGTGAGGCAAACTAGAAATAAACGATTTTGGAAGTAATTTTCAATTACAGCTGCTAGACAGGTAATTTAAAACAAGTTGAGTGTCCTTATGTATGTATTTGGCATTGCTGTAAAAATATCCTAGACTGGAAGGCTAGCATATACTATATAGTAATTTACTATAGCAATTTAATAATATTTTAAGTAATTTTTGTAAATTATAAATGATTAGACTAAAACGATTGGAAAAGGAATAAAATGTTCCTTAATTTTCAGATTTCACAAACTGATTACCTAGGTGCATGAAAGTCTGCGTAATAATAACCAATGCAATTTTTTAGCCCTTTCTCTCTTACAATTTCTAAGAAAGAAAACTTTATTTTATTTAAAAAATATGAAAAATATGTATCCCACAATTTTAACGCATTTCAAATTAATTATTTATCAAAAAACTTGCTCTGAATATTTGTTCATGTTCTCCACAATATCATTGTACAAAAGTATGTCTGCATCTTTTGCAATTGCGAAATCGATATGATTAAAATATTTCCATTTCACTCGATTAAAACCTTTCACGGTATCTGCAGGCAGAGCATCCTTCAATGTAGCGGCATCCTATTTATATATTTTTTAAACATTTCATTAGGAAAACAACAGTTCTTGAATGTGTGCAGATTTAACAGAGAAAATAAATTTTTGGATGCTACGTACCACTGGAGGGACAAAGTTGTCTCCGTCTCCATAGTAAATATGAATAGGAGCTATCAAATTACTTAAATTGTAGGAAGGCGGCTGTGTCTGTCTGTATCTTCTTAGATTTCCTTTTAAGCCATAATCAAATTTTCGGAATTCACAACTTCGAAAGTTTTGTCCAGTATGAATAAACGTTTTTACGGATTGAGTGTTAGATGATTTGGATAAAATGTTGGGCAAGTTGACCTTATACAAGTACACAATACTTTCTGTTATTTTTTACCATATTTCATTCATGCAATCATGTACAAATATTATACTATTGATAAAACCAACCGAATCAATTTGAGGTGCATCAAATCCATACAAATAAAACAGCAAATTTTCACAAACACCGCATTTCAGGGCTGTTGGAGTACAAAATTGAGACTGGAAAATTTCTTGCAATTGGGGTACGGATCCTTCTATATGGCCATGCATCATTGAATTTAATAGTTTCTACATAATAAACAATATTTTTAAAATTATACTTATTTGCCAAGCACTTTATTTAGGCAAAATATTCGCACTTTTTCTTCTATTCGCATACTTGTACTCGGGGTCCGTGCTCCAGAATTCCAGAGAGTAGTCTTGCTGGATGATACGCATGACCAACAAAGATTGTAGGAGCCAACAAGAAACTTGCGTGTATCTTTTGATTCAAATCTGGGTTTTCTGCCAATGCTGCTGCATAAGCAGCTGCACCCAATGAATGACCAATAAAGAATATTTTATCGTTTCCGATTTCCTGAAGCATTAAATCCAAAATTGCAGTAACATCGTATATGCCAACTTCGTGAAAACTATAAAAAATTGCGTATATTGGCATTTTTACCCAGAATTTTGTAATTTTGCATTATTCTAAATAGATAAGTATATGGTATACCTGAAGTCCCAGTATTTTAAATCGGTAACTGCATTTAACTTGACATGGCCCCTGGAAAAGTCTGTTCCTCTCGCATTGGCCAACCAAACATCATATCCTTCATTTGCTAACATGAAAGGTAGATTCTTCCTTGACTCGGTTTGTAAAACCCACTCATCAGATGAAGTTCCAGCCCCATGCAGTAATAAAACAGATTTGTTTTTGACGAAAGGTGACGACGATGAATTTCCAGGAATTCGGAACAGTGTCAACATGTAGCCATCCTGCGTTACCACATTGTTGTACGTTACAAGATTGTAGCCATATTTCAGTATTACTTCGTCCTTTTAAATTTTGAACAATAAATTTCCATATTTTAGTAAAATCAAGATTTAAAACACGTAAAATGGATGAATAATTGCCTTGCTAAACAAAAGAACACTATACCACACGCTTATCCTGATCTGGATGACGCTCCTGTCTACTCTCCGCTACATTCTTGGAGCACGTGGTAAACTCATCATCGTCTTCATCAAAATTGTTGAGATGAGTTTCTGTGTCATGTACGCATTCTTGTACAGGAGCTGCTTCATAAATATTGTCCCGAAGCACGTCCAACAATTGACACTTTGTACAAACACAAAATTTTAAAATTATAAAGCAGAATAGCACCGAATAAAAGTTTTTGAAAATCATTTCGAATCCAAACAAACTTGAGTCGTAGACATCACAGTTAATTCTGAAATTAAAATTCAATTTTTGCTTTTAAATTGGCAGTTGGCACGAAACAAATTTTCGCTAATATCCAGGAAAGTTTATTCCTGATTTCTGGAAGCTAGATAATGTCCGTTTCTTCATGGATGGTTGGTTGCGTCATACTTGACCGGACTTCTCATATTAAATGTCAGGTTTAAGATCGCCGTTTATTAGCACATATTATTATGCTTCCAGTTTGTTATTTAAGAAATGGTACTGGATGTTACAACAACATCCACTTTTTAGTCCAAAATTCACAGTAATTACCAGTGTGTTATTATTAAAAGCAGTCGACCATTAACATTTGTGTTTTTATCAAACATTTCATGAACATGTAAATATACAGAGAGAGACGATTAATACAGGATTAGAAGAAATCAAAGGAGTGTAATTATTAGATAATTGCACAAAAGATATAGTCATTAGTACTCCTGGCTTATTTTTGGAACCTGTATTTCATGATAAAGTATATATTTTAATTGTATACAAACCACCTTGACTTGATAAATTATCATGTTATGCTACTTTGCCCTTTGTTTACTTTGACTGGTGAGTTCAAATTACAACATTGTAGCCATATAGTAAGCCATAGTTATTTGTGAGATTTCATGTGATTTCCTGCTTTTTTGCTAAAAATAAAGAAGCGAATTGTGTAATAATAGATTGTCTTTGTTGAAAGTTATACTTAAACGAAAATTTTGGTCTTTGCAGTGTTGTATTCTGGGCTGACTTTTAAATTGTAAAAGTGGTACTCCGTTCTCATCATCAATTTCCAAAAATAATGCTACTATGAAGAAGAAGAAATACATGCACAACACGTTATGCTTGCCAAAAGTCCGGACCGGACTACTATGACCTAGTCATTAGAACCCCAGTTAAACGGCAGCCCAACAGTTGAAATACCTAGATAGGTTATTACAAGTTATAAAGTTTCCCACAATACATATAATTCACACTTTTCACACTACTTGATGCATAAACTAGTTAGATCCATTTATATCTTATTAATATAAGTGTGGGTAAAACCATCGTTTTTTAAATAAATAAGTTCAAGTAACAAATTTCCAGTCAAATTTTTCATCTTATCAATCATACATACACTATACATACCAATAATGGTGAGAAATTTTTTCCAGATTTAATTTGGTAATATCCAGTCTAAACCTTTATTTACTGAAATATTCTCATAATTTATAACCAATCATTGCTCAACTAAAATGATCATTCCACACTATATACTTAACCATTTAGCCAAATAATCATTTTATTTGTTTGATTTGATTTAAAAAAAGAATATTATTGATGTATCGATGAAAGACGAGAGCTAAGTGGATAATTAAGTCATTCATCTGCAGTTGTGCAAAATAATTTAAGTAAGAATCAAGGTAATTCCTATTCATAGCCCTAACTCCATGAAGATTTGTTGCAAGCAAACATACAAACACTGCTTGATAATGCAAAACGTTTGCTCTTTCTATAGATATTGCATTATTACATATCACTTGAAACCTTGTCAAAATATTTTACAGTAAATGCTTCGAATCTACTTTGTCTATTGTTGCAAATCTCATTTTCATTGCAAACATAAAGTCATCCCATAGATTTGCATGTTTCATACCATTCTTCATAGAATTCATTTGAAATACGTATAAAAGATAACTAACTACCTACTAAACGCACAGGTACACAATATTGTTTCTGTACATTCAACTTTTAAAACAAAGCTAAATTACAAGCACACTTGCCGATATCGACACAGCTACTCCTCTGCGTTCTTCATTCTGTGAAGCATACCACCACCAACCACCACCACCAACTACGGTCATTGTTCTCTGCTGCGATTTTTTTCTCCTTCGACCAACTACCTCTCTCTACCTTTTCGTCTTGATCTTGCTTCCTTCTCTTCTGACTAAGCGGCAGTTAGTATACCCAATACACTTGATATAGCTAATACCCACCGCTACCACTACTACCATCGCACGCACACGCACCTCTCAACAAATTTCAAATGAAATATCCTCCTCCCCCTTCCTTCTTCTCTCCTCTTCTTATATTTTCCTCCCAAGTTTTTCGAGAGACGATAAAACGAGAAGATTTTTGCAGAGCACATTCCCCTTTCACGTGTAGGCTTCAAAGTTAGCTAAGTCGCATACCAAAGGGGCAAGAAATTGCAACAAAAAACTAATTTGCATATTTTTTCCTTGCCGAATCCCATGCATTCTTATGAGGATCCTTCCACCAAGGCACTAGGTCACTTTGAACGATTCCTTGCTGACCTAGAGGGTTACCTAAATAGGAAGGAGACTTCGAAGAGACTTTTTACAGTTATCTTTTTTTTTCTTGAAAAATAAAATGATGATGATGATGATTATCATTACAGCCAAGACGCAAAACGCATAAACACAAGCATTTTTTATTACTGTTCAGTCATATCAACAGCGTTAAATGCGAATATAAAAAAGTAAGCAAGTTTGTTATTGTGCTTGTGTTGATGTTAATGGTGGTAGACGCACAGAACATAAGAGATTTGCAAAATGCACAAAGAAAAATGGCAAGAGCTTCCTTTTCGAAATGCTTGCGGTTTTATCAGTTTTTGCACAGTCTACCTGTTTTGTACTCATCGTCTCAAACTCAACGTTAGTCGAAGAGTCAGCATCATCACCATAATATCTTATTACGGTTTATCATGCTGTTAAAATATATTATGGTGTATACTAAACTGGTTTAAAATATTTTCCTGTGTGTAAAAAGAATGGAAGAAAAAAACATTTAAAAATTTTATAATGTTAAACGTTATTCAGTATACTACACTGTTAAAAACAAAGTATACTTGAATTCAATGTTTTCAATTTATCAATGCAAAATTGTATTTTAGAATCAAAGGGATATTTTTATGATAACATGAGTGTAAGTTTAAGGGACAGGGAGGTAGGGATTTTTTTAAAGAAGCCTTGAGAAACGGGTAGATGTATGCGGAGTACAAGGAGAAGATGTGCTTCATGAAATTTACTTCCGGTTTGCAAAGAACAAAATAAATATGCTGATATAGGTTTATGCACATATGAAACGGAAAATAGCATATAAAGCTGTGGCAGAGCTAGAGATGTGGAGAAAAATAAAATCTGTAGCAAAGAAAACGTAAAGATGAGAATGTGTGCTCAAACGGTAGCTTGTAATGTGATGTGAGGATTGAAAATGAGAATAGAAGCTAGGGTAGGTGCTATGTATGGGGTAACATGAGATTTGGCGAATAGCCTGTAGTCTGTAGACCGGAGATAGAAGATGAAGTTGCGTAAGTATAAATGGTATAAAGCGTGAAGTCAAGCACCTTTTTATTAGTATCTTGTATAAAAATATATTATCGCATTCTAAAAATAAATCTAAAATCAAATCTTATTGATTATGACAAAGCTTGAAGTCAACTAATTTTAAAGTGGAGAAAATCACACAGTATGTGAAGAACAGATTCATATTGATTAGTTCTTGATTTGATGTTGTCTTGTGTCTCGTACTAAAATGGCGTCCGCCGTCGATCATATTGATAAGTTCTTCAAACACGATTTATTTACGATCCGATTGATTTTCATTCTTTTGGTTTTTCCTCCAGAAATCCAGAGGAAGGCCAGCCAATTCATACATCTCTTTGATATCCTCCTGGCATTTCTTATAACCCATACACACCTTTTCATGCTGTTCCAGTTCTTCTGCTGTTCGAAAGCATTGATCGTCGGTGCAATAGCCACATAAATATTTTAATCCTCTCCTTTTCATCATCTTCGCAACTTGAAATCCTTGAGGTTTGTCCCCCATTTTGAGAAGTGAGTTGATTTTGATTTAAAAATCAATGATGAATGTACGACGGGTTACTGCTTACTGAATTATTTCCAGTGAACGGCAATAAGCTCCTTATTTCAATGAATAAAATCTTGTCATTATGCTTGCAGAAATGAAAATGACAAATTTGGATACATCAAAATTGTTACCAACAAACAAATAATGTAGAATGTAGCATAGCACCGTTTTCATAGAAAATTTAGTTTAGTTTACTTTTTTGTGTTAATGTATATAGTAGGGATGAGATTTTATGATTAGTTCAACATAATTTCAGTTTATCTGAGTAGTTTTGCTGAGTATAGGATATTGCTAAATAAAAAAATATTTTTCTACAGAGTTTCTAAAAAAACTGATTCATTATCACTTTATTCTAAAAAGACACAAATAAAAAACATGTTTATATAAATGTAACCTACAGAATTTTAAATTATTGAATTCAGAACTCAAGGTGGAAACAACAACGCATAAATACGAAATTTTGTGAAACTGGTGAAAACTATCGAACAAATTACTACTAGTGCTTAGATATAGATCTATAATTTGGTATTCATACCAATAACAATAAAGTTATTTAAAATTCTATTAACTATATTCTACTCTATATAATTTAAATGTTTTTATACTGTCAAATATACTTTCGTCGATAAAACGTTCTAAAATAGCATATATACAATATTAAATTACATTACATTCATAGAAACAAAATGCCAAAAGTGGCAGCGCTATACAATCAGAGATTTAAAATACTGCTTTACAATTTTAAACATTGTAATAACATGAAAATTCAAACGATAAGTTAAAATATTATGATGTTTATGGAAAGTCATTTGTCAAAAGTTCAGCTCCCCCTATAAAAAATTGATAATTGGAAAACGGATTCTATCTATGCCTAAAGATAATAAAATTTATTGGTACGGTAGAGCTAACAGACCTCGATTCTGCTGTTGCTCCCCGTCCTGTAACGGCAATGGCTGTTGTTGGTCCATTATCGCTTGATGATAGGATATGAAATCTAGCCCGTCGGTCGGATTTCTGATACTTTTCCACATCCGTGGATTGAAAGACAAGATGTACTTTTGTCGATGAGTTTGATTTCTGGAAGTTTCTCCTTCGTCAGGAGAGCTCAAATCAATTCTTTGAGTCTTTTCAGGTTTTATGGTTATAGAGAGATCTTTAAACTTAGCAGCTTCTGTAGAAAAGCAAAAAATAAAGTAAGTTTAGAACAAATTAAAATTATTATAAAATGTATGTGAGTTAGAAAACTAACTGCATGCATTTTATTTACTAACCATCCTTTGTAATGGATACGTGACCATCCTTCACTAGAAAACTCAAGTAAAAAATATTTTCCACAGTTTTCGAAAATGATCGTCTGTCCATCACAAACTCAAACAGATTAACCGGCTCTGGTTTAACTCGGAAAACATGTTTCAAAATATTTTTCATTTCTTTGGCCAAATTTTCGGCGCCCGGATTTTGCGGAACAAGCTGCATGTTATCTGCATTGTCGTCAATATTACTGTTTTGTTCTTCCTCCGCGTTTTGCCGTCGGATTGCTAGTCGAGGCTTTTTTGCTTTTGGAACTGACACAGCGTCTCTGTCAAATGTGCCAACGACTGCTACCAATGGCATCAGCGTTTTTGATCCGATTGCAGTTTCCATTGCGATGTTAGCTGCGGCTAGTTTTGGATTATAGTCGCCGTCGTCGTCAACAAATTCTCTTTTCTGAAATTAATTATAATACGATAATATAATGTTTAAGAATACAGTTATTTTTAGCTTAGTTTTAGCATTTGAAAATGTACCAAGGAATCAAGAAAGCTTTCCACAGAAAATATTGAAGCTCCACTGCCAATTCGTTCAGCTCTGCTTCTAATAATATTGGAGCTAATTTTTGTGTGAAGGAATGCCAGGTACATGTCTCCAGGTCCACCTAAGTATTCATTTTAAAAACATTTAATTGGCATTTACTCTATAAGTTTGTTTGGAAACAAAACAAATATAAAAATGTATAGAGTTCACGTTACCAATCGTGCGCTTTGTTCCGCCGTATTCATTGGATGTTCCGCCGCCCATTGTTCCTTTCATAAGATGCTCAAAGAGAGCATGTCCTTTCTGTATATTTCTACTCATAACAGTTTGAAAATTTTCGTCAAATCCTGTGTCAGCCTCCAAATCTAAATATTTTAAAAGCAGCGAATGATAATAAGAGCAATTCGATAGAAAATATATTTACTATAAACCAGTTTATAGCTGAACTCACTGTGACAGGTGTCAATAAGTTCCGTATAAATTTTGCCAACATCTTGTGGTTCTCTAATGTCCAATGGGGTATCCTTGTCCAAAAACTCCATACCTCTCTTACGTTTAACACCGGGAGTGGGAGGCGGCCGAAAATCTACCTCCTCCTCCTCGTCATCATCATCATCTTCAGCATCTCCGTCTTCTTCCTCCTCACCACCTCCACCTTCCTCTTCTTCTTCATCTCCCTCCCCATCTTCGTCGTCGTCATCATCATCATCATCTTCGTCTTCATCCTCTTCATTTCCTTCTTCCATCCGATTCCGTTGTTCTCGTTGCTGTTCTTGGCGCAGTAATAGTTGACGTTCTATTTCAATTGCTTCGCCTTCAACTATTGCTGCTTCGATTTCAATTACAGGTTCATTTTCATGTGTACTTGGGATGGAACATTCTGAGGAATCTGACTCTGCTTCAGCACTAGAATCTGAGTCTGAATCTTCTTGACGTTGTGGAGGAGGGTCTATTGGCATGTACTTACCCCGACCCCTTCTAGGTCTTGTTGACATGGTGATGATTTTAAGTGTCTGCGCCTAAAATTCCTTCAAAACAAGATGTACAAAATTGCATTATTGCTTGATATTTAAGTATTTGTATAATTAAAAATTTTAGTTTCGGCATATGAAATACTTGTCAAGTCAAGTGTATATATCAGTTCAGCGGTCTACATTTTTCAAAAAGTCAATTAATCTGGCCTCTGAATTTAAACACTATTTAGTTGACATAATAAAACAGAATTATTGATGTTACCTTGAAAAGTGTTGTGTAAATTTAATTAATATTAGTTTTGTAGATCATTTAGAGATCAAATTGAAAACAAGTGTTTTATGTGTGTAAAGATATTTTACTTTATGTTTCTCTCCTGAAAAATTGGAAATCTTTCAACATTTTACTTAAACTATTGTTAATACGATATAGACACAAATTGCAGATGGTAGGGAAAATGTTCCGCAAGTTGTAATGCATCTGCAGGATATCCCTCTGAAACCTATTACTATTACGCAGCAGTAGATATATTTTGTATTTAAGCATTTGGGTTTTTTCATAGGATAGGTTTAAAATCTTTCCCACTCTAGTTTTTTGCTTCACCCGTTCACCCTGTACCTATGAGAGAAAGAAACCACTTTCTATTGTCAATGGCCTTCACAAATTTTTAGCAGTCTTTTATCATTTCATATGTTAATTTTCTAAAGCAGAAATGCTCATTGATTCTGAACAAACGTAATCTCCTCAAATGTAGTCATTATGTATGCCTTTTGACATGAAATTTAACAATAAAAAATCAGCGCTGTAGATTTGACATTTAAAATGTTCACAGTGAGAGTTTTAGTGTTGCATTGTCTCTACTTATTTTTGACTTTGTATTTACTTGCAAAAATGCAGCTTTACTAAACTAATTCGGAAACTTTGGATAGCAAAAACAATGTGGCATTTACACTCATTGTTTGACACATTATTCCCCAATATTTATAACTAGGACTCTAGAATTGTAACTGTAACTGTGTAATAAATTGATGCTAGCAATTTTAATTCCTCCGTTTTACTCATTCTCATATAGTAGGATAATGTAAAATGTTGCAATATGAGACAATATTGTCGTAACTACTCGTAAAAAATATATAAATTTGTTAAAAATCCGGGTTTTTAATTGGCATAATTGTGTAGAGCTTTTAAATAATTACACTGATTTTGCTTTAAATATCATACAAAAACTTTTATATTGTAACCCAACTAGTTGTTCACTCATTTTTATTGCTGGTTGTGTAAATTAGGAACATAAGATATAAAAAAATTTATATTTACCTGCTTCTAATCCCAATTACTTTTGACCTTTTGTACACTTACTAACTATTCATTGTGTAAACTTATAAAGTTGACAAAGTACTATGCAAAGACTGTTGAGTTGCTGAAAACTTTTCTGTTCTTTTCTTGACCGATGAGATGATAATGTGATGAGCGAATTCCCGCCTGCCTTTTCGTTCATACACTCTCACACATCCAATCCGATCGTTTTGCTTTAAGCCCTTTGTCATTCATGATGGCAATAAGAAAACAAAAATACCTATTCAATATACCATACCAGCTTGACTGAATGTCTTTTTATGTACCAGCGAAATTGTCTTTTCTTCATGTGAAATCAGAGATGACTGAATTATATGAAAAACATTTAACCTGGAATTTGCACATAAGCCATTATATTTTGCACACAATATACTTTTAATAAATAAATAAATTCTAAATGCTACAACAAAAATAAATAAATGTTTCAAAATAAATTTAAATGTTATATAAAAATTTCATGCATGAAAACATTTTCTACTTGTAATAAGAATATTTCACTGCTTTGTAAGCATTCCTCCGAAGTGGAGCTGGTTGCGATTTTGAGGATGATGGAGGTGGTGGCAAGTATGTCAGTTTTCTGGGACTGGATTGTTTTAACTTTTGGGGATAGCCTCTTGGAGCAGGGGTCTTGGCAACGGAAAGCCTTGACATTGCCGGAATAGATTTGGTAGACTCAGGTATTTCCGGACTGATTGTTGTAGTGGTCATATCTATCATTCCAGCACTGAGAATTTTATCCAGCATTCTTTTTACTGCAGTGATTTGAGGACCTTGTTGGGTAGCTGATAAAAAGATGACATTGTTTGAATTTCAAATTTACTAATTGTTAGATGTATAAAATGTATGTAAATTGTTTTGCTTGTGCTAAGAGATATTTTCATTACCATAGTATTTTCCAGCAACGCCAAATGTATCCCAGCAACCAATAGGGTTAGGAACGCTGGATTTGGCTTGTGGAAATATCATAATAATTCCTTTCCGTTCAGCTAATTCCAGGAGACCCGAATTTTCCACGTGTCGTGGACCGTTAAATTCGCTGAAATGTAAACAATTATTCAAATTGTTAGGAATAGTATATAGCAACTAAAACCATTTGAAATTTTTTGCATTAGTAAATAAGATTAACGATTAGTTTAAAAATACCTTCCAGTAAGACACCCATGAAAGTAGAAATGAAGATAACACTTTTGTGGCATTGTTGAATTTGCAAGGCATTGTTGTGGAATGTAGTAAAAACCAATGTCATCCATATTATGGTTCATCAAATCTTTGGTGAACTCAGTTTGATCAAAAGTGGAAACATTGCCTCTTGATATGTTTTGACGCTCTGTTTTAAAAATATCTCAAATTAACGGTTATGTAAGAATACTAGATCAACAATAACCGGTTGTGCAATGGTAATAGAAGTCTAATTGGAAGGTTATGAATTTGCTTACGGAAGGCTTCCGTGGAATTTGCATCTTCAAATAATATAAAATTAATGGCTTCAGTTACTCCTGAAAATCCACAATTTCCAATAAAATCTGTTGTTTCAGCAGACTCATTGCATGGCCCGCCGTAGTTGTCCGTCGGCTAAAAAAATATTTGAAGTGGATAAACGCTGTTAATACCATTTTGCAGTGTACCTGCAACGCTTTAACGCAAGATAAATGATAGGTTCACAATATTGATATGTTGGAATTTGATTTATACCAAAAGTTGAACAGCATCTTGAACGCGAGTTTTTACTGCTCCAGAATTTTGTATGTAAGGTTCATAAACCTGAAGAATTTTCAAACTTTGGGCTAAAATTCGTAACAATTCAAACAATGAAAAATAAAATATCTATTATGCCATCAAAGTAATTTTTCTTTGTAAAAATTATGAAAATATATTGATTCTTACTTGGGGTAAATAGCAAATTTCTCAAACCGCTGTAAACGTAAAGCCTTTTGTCTTTTAGATTCATAGGATCTTCAATGAGACCCATGGCAAAATACTCGCGTATGTCCTCATGAACTTTGGCAACATCATACATTTCGCTATCGGTAAGATTAAACAAAGTTGTACAGAACCGATCATACTCATCAATGTCGCCATCTGGGGGACCACATCTATAAAATGCTAACACAAGAATATCAGGAAATTTTAATAGTCTCGCTTTCAAAAATTTTAAAAGTTGTGCTTCCAGCTAAAAAAAGTTTGTTTCTTACTGTGCGAAAATACTGCTATTCCACGAAACAGTGAAGAATAAGCAATTTGAAGCATTTGAGCCATTGTACCACCACTGGAGAAACCGGATAATGTTATATTATCCCGGTGGACATTGAGTGGAGCTTTATTCAAAATAAATTTTTATGAAATTAAAGAATCTCATAAATTAAAAGTCTACATTTCCAGCCATAAACGATACTTACCCAGCATATTAATATCTTGACATGATACTGAGACCAATAATGTTCCCAGTGTCAATGTGACAATGGAAATTCTCGATGAAACATGGGTTAACACTATCATGTTTAAAGACTAGATTTTCACTGGCACAATAAATTTTCGAAATTTAAAAAATAAACACTATCAGAAACTTTTTGATTGATTAAATGTCTCCATAAATCAAAATGTGTGATTTTAAAATAAAGATACGTTTATGGGAAGATAACTACAACTTCACACAAGTTGATGTATGAGGTAGATGACAACTTGTGAACTACCATAAATTTTGTAGTAATGAGTCTCCTTTATATCTCTTGGACTATTTTCGATACTTGAGTCTACATAAAAATCAAATTGTTGTTGATTGCCATTCAAAAAGTTTTATTCATAAACTGACTATTTATCTATAGATTTGTTTGCACGTTATAACATGAAGAGACCAATGCATTCAAAACTAACAAAGAATAAATGCGTAATTCAGAAAATTACTGTACGGTTTTCACACTTAAAGCTTGTTTCATGATCTTGGCTTGTCTAAAAAGAAACTTAATCCGTGTAAAAGACTCATTGCAGATTACAGAAACTGGCAGACTCATAGCGTTACTACTGACGCCAAAGGAAGAATGCGTGCCTTTTTATTTTTGCATTTCACATTGTTTATGATGAGCGTACAAGTCTATTAGCAAGTAACGCCTTTATTATGTGTTTAATTATTCACAGATATTATAATAGAGCTACCGACCCGTTAGAAAGTAGTTTTATTGATTTCATAGAAATTTTATGGATACAAGGATACAATCTGAGCATGTAAACACAATAAAATGTGTTTGGAGTTACCCTAAAAAGCAATTGTTTGCTTGAGAACATAAAATCTCAAATGATGGAATGGTTACTAAAATATCGTATTACTAAACTCTATAGGTAAGTTAATTATTTTGAAACAATTTAATTTAGCTCAAGTCACCAAAACAAACAACTATTTCAACATGCATTCCTGGTACAAACAGGAGGATAAATGATTAAATTTAAGAGTGAAATAAACATCACGTTTATGTGTTCGTAAATTGTATATTTCTGGGCGATACCATAAAGAGGGACATATTTCAAACTGCCAATCCAATTTATTATGGATTTATAAGAAGTCCTGAATGAATGCACAAACTTTAATAAAACTCTCTGTTTAAATATTTGGATAAACTTGAAATGCCTACCGCCTGTAAAATATCTGCTAAACGTTATATTATTTACACTCCAATTTCCTTCTGTATAAATGCTACCAATAGTAGAACAAGACACGAGTTTAGTTGGGTTTTAATTGTACTGATCAAACATAAAATATATTTTGTTTGTAGAATTTATATTGTTAATCTATCCCTACAAGATGTAATTAATAGATTTTTTAAGCATTTGTTTTAGCATTCATTCATATCAACACCCAATTCTGAGTGAGAAGAGATGAGAAATGTTTGGAAGATCATCCTGATTATCATACACACGCACTTTATCAATCAATCTTATTAATATGGATTAAATTTTTTGCAACTTGTGCTGTAAAAAACTCGCCCAAGTAAATATGCATATTTTTTATATTTTAATGCACAATGCATAATAAATGTAAGCGTTGCCTTGACTCTAATTTCTCACGGTGGAAATCTTTATAATAAAAATATAGATAACATGATGTTTGGCAATGCGTGCAACATTTTCTGTCAGTTCAAACGCCTTGTCTGATTGTTTGGGATTTAAGCTTTGAACTAAAAATGCATAAATCTCAACTAAAATATCTTAGTATAAATAGATTTCAATAATTGAGCGTCAAAATATTTAATAGTATAAAGTCAACAAAGGATTAATGCAGCAAAGAGTCGTAAGTAACTTTTTTAAAGGTCATTTGACCAAAATTCAAGTTCAATGCAATTTTTAAAATAAGAATTGGCATAAAAGGATGAGATTTTTTTGAAATTGTACTCTAGAAAATTTATCTAAATCTGTATTTTAAAGCTACCGACAAAAATATTCAATATTTTATTTGTAGGTCGTGAATTTTTCTAGTCATAAATAGCTGATTTCCGTTTATAGTTTATCGCAAACGCATTAGTTGAAATGGTAGAAGAAGTTTGCTCATTCAATTTAAAAATTGGATTTACAAGACGGAAGTAAGTTTTTCATTCATATAACATATCCAGATTTAGAATAAGATAATTACCCATTTATTTCCCAAATCATGTAACAAAATTGATACGGCATGTAACTTTTGAGGGCATCCACCAATTAAATAATATATACCATGATTATTTGCAATGCCACAGTTAGCACTAACTGTTTGTGAGAGCATTATTTCGACGTAGTATGCTTGTGATGTTCTGTTATGTGTTACTATAATACAATGCCCATACATAAAAACCACAAAATTTTGCTGAAGACTTTCATATCCTCTTCAAGGATTTAAAAATATCCATATTTTGTATTTTAGCTTATACATTAGCTTTAAGTTTAAACAAATACATATTATATGCCTCAAAAGTTTACTACCACATGTCACAGTCTAAAATTGACCATGAAATCCTTTTTCAAAATCTACAAACAATTATATGACCACCAACGCTAACCGCGACCAGAAAGGACAAAAGTATCGACCCAGACGCAAAATCCATGAATGAAAACAAGTGAATATAATATACTTCAGCATTTTTTAAAATCATGGTTATATTTTATTAAATTAAACTATTTATAATATGAAATGCTGAAATACATAGGAATTGCTGTACAAATATAAGTTATAAGAAATTCATAAAGAACTTTTGAATAAAATTTGGCACGTTACATTCCTGAGTAGAGAAGCTTAAATACCATGGAAGTACGAATATGACGATTAAAAGTTTAGCTGTTAAATAAAAGAACGCTTCGAATATGATACACCTAGAAAATATGTGAAGATTAAAATAATTTGGTTCAGTAAAAACAAAGTCAATAAAAATTTTGAAAATTAAAAATGTAAATGTGCTTACTACTTTGATTTCTAAACTTTAACAGTTGTCATAAGGAACAATATTATGATATCATCCAGCATATACAAAATATGGCGATGGCTCTGATTATAGATAATCTTGAGGCTGTTGACGTCCAAACCTATTCTTAGAATTAAACGTGGATGAATATCGATGTTTTGCAAGTTTTTTGGTTTGACCATTACCGTTCCCTTGAATTGAGGTGCCAACATTATTATTATTATTATTCGAATTCTGCTGGTTTCCTCCCCATCCATTATTTCCCCAACCACCAACACCTCCCCAGTTAGGACCAGAAGGTTCAAAATTGATAGGCTTTGTGGGTGGTCTTGTACGACCAAGAATTCGGTCTAGCATTGCTTTGACTGCAATTATTTGTGGTCCTCTTTGTGTAGCTATATCGGAAACAAGAGCAATGAGTAGGCAATGAAGGCATCAAACATTCAAATTTCAGATAACTGAAATGACGACAATCGCCAATCTGGTCCACAATCCATTTCAGAATGAAAAATAGTATAAACGGTCTCCAAATTTGTTACCATAAAGTTCTCCAGTGATTCCAAATGTGTCCCAACAACCAATTTCATTTTGTGGCAAGGTGGACCTTGCTTGAGGGAATAGCAGAACCATACCCTTTCTATCAGCGAGCTCTAGTAAACCAGTATTTTCAACATGACTTGCATTCGCGAATTCTCTGAAATTAAAACGAGACGGGTGTAACCCATAGAAGCGAATATCGGATGCGTAGTGACTCATACAATAACGTGACACAAACTTTCC
>JAQFYG010001079.1:0-21509 GCA_034694325.1 Entomobrya corticalis
ATATACAATATACATACCCATTATATTTTTTCCATTTTTTCTTCTTTGGTGGTGTAGCAAAAGCAGTAGGGGAATCTTTAGACAGTTTTTGAACTGGCGGATTGCATAAGGATAATGTGGGAAACCTGTAGAGAAATCAACTAATGAACCCCCAGAGCAATGAAAAATTCACTTGATGCCTTTTTTCCAAAAGAAGAAAAAACGAAAAAATAGAGAAATACCTATTTCACACGAAGAAGAAGAAAAAATGCTTAGTTTGTGTATCCATAATAGTTACTCATTCAATGTGTATAATAGCCTATCGTATATTACAAAGCAGTTGGAGCTCTTCTACACGGGTTAAAAAAGAAGAAGAAAAAAGGCCGACTTGAGAGTTGAGAGTAAAAAACATGAATTGAATAGGCATATTTTTATAGAGCTCTTGGTAGTATAATCGTATAATGTGCTTCTGTAAGTGTGAACTAGTCGGGCTACTTATATGTGAGACATACTACTGCGTTTCTCCGTCATCTTTTTTTTCTTTAAAAAAGAAGAATTCTCTAAAGTGCTTCCAATTGCATTGCTACCACCAGCTGAGAAGAAATTATAAATTTTAAATGTCAATATGAGGTATTATCCGAGAAGAATATAAATTCGTTCAGAGCGGCTATTTAGATAGCAGTGAAAACTTGACTCTGGAGCATGGATGAATTGGATTGAGTCTCCGCTTGTTTTCTAGCTTTTCCTTGGAAATAGTATGCCTTTTATTTAACAAAGTATATGTGATTTGATATTGCTACATTGGTTTAAAAACTAGTGTTCCAAATATAGAAACACGGTTAAAATTATTTTCTACTTTGCTGATGGTTAGCCGTCAAACTTGATCAATTTGAATATTCATAACTTTAGCATATCAGGCGTCATTTTTACCTGCTTGTGACAGATATTCGTAGGAAGCTTATTATGTATTTCTGCGAAATGCTTTTTTGTTGTTTTTGGCAAATGAAAGGTGAAGGCAACATGACAAAAAATTAAAATTGATTTATGCAAAAATTATAATTATTTGCAAGCTTAAAGATTTTTTCGTCCAAAATATCAATCAATCATTGTCTCAAATAAATTGTACTAGAAAAGGTTACAGGTTTGATGGTGTCATTGTTCCTGCTAAACAAGACGGTAGAAATTAAACACAGTTTATATCATAGTGAAATAAACTCATATAAATGGATAAACTTTTATTCAAGTGTAAATAAACATGTAGGTTCAAAGGTTTAAAGCATTTTTTTAGAAACAGAAGAAATATATATAAGGGGAACGAGCCATAAAGTATTTTTCCCTGTTTTCTCATCAGGAAACGACAAGAAAGAAGAAAAAAGAGAGAAGGCATGAAAAGTAGTCATGCAGGGAAGGATTGGGTGATGAAACTTTAATGTCATCCTCCAAGTAGAGGTGAATATTAAGAAAGCCGAGTGGAATACAACAAAAATAGTAGTGATGGTAGAGATGAGGAGAATGGTAAAGGTGAGCAAAAAAATGCTCTTTCTAGAATGAAAATGAGTAAGTACCGTCCGTGAGTAAGTGAAAGGCAGCAAAATGAGCGTTTAAAACCAACCAAGCAAAAACCCAACGATTACACTGGTTAACATACATGTATACATATTTGAACCGACAACTGACCGTTTCTTCTTTTTATGCAAACATCCTATATATAAGTATTTGCATCTACATTGTCCATATACATATACATCCTAAAAGTTCGAAAATTACAATGTTTAGCATGACTTTGAAAGAATTACGCAGTTAAAAACTTTTCTTATATCTGATGGATTTTTTAGTCGTGCTTCAAAATTGGACAAAAAATGTGGAAAGAAAATTATCCAGGCAGACATCGACGTCGCCCTGTCCGTCCCAACAGCGTTCGTTTCAAAATTAAAAGAAAAAACTGTTGGAGTAGTAATTGTTTTGACTGTATTTAACTGTAAAATTGTTTCAGAGGAAGTCAACGACATAATATCCTCGTTTCAAGAAATATACTTGTAACAAAAGCACACAACAGGCAATGTATACACGGGCAAACAAATGAAAATTTTCTTGTCTCCAGAAACAATTTTCTTAATGAAGAAATCCAATAAACTTGACTGCTGGAAATTACTTTACAGTGGCAAATGATTGATTCGTGTATGCTCTTATCATTCAATATGCCAAATTTTGATGGATGAAAAATCTGGTCGAGTAAAAAAAACGTTGGTTCATTCAAAGCAGCCGTGTAAAATGAAGAAATGTTATTAAATGTTTATGGCGCCAGTCAAGGCAAACGAAAGTTTGTAAATAAAACTGACTTACTTGTAAAGGTTCAAGGTGTTACGGTAAAGTATAAACTAACCTGAAAGGTCAGAGTTATTATACAACAACAAAAATTTATATAGAAAAGAACCACCAAAATCTGGATAAGCGAATAATATTAAGTTTTGACAAAACAAGAATTGAGGAACAATGAAGTTTATACATAACAGGTAAAAATCACACAATATAAAGCTTCTTTGTATTTCTAAAAAGACAAAACAAATGGACACTGTCTCCATTTTTGAATCATCTGTCGGAGCGAGTTTTCTCAAAGATTCATTTCCATTTTTCCTGACCATTATAATGTATGACTTTTGCAAAGCGCACGAGCAGGGAAAATCCCAAGATGACAATGAAGACGTGGGCATTCCGTCACATAATGCGTGGGTACTATTATCTGTATTATCATTGCAATATGATTATCAGTCAGAGACCTTATAGCCCCATTCCAAACCACCCTCAAGTTACTAAGAAGGAATAATGATAGCAGTCAAAAGGAACACCGGTCTCTAGGAGCTATAGTCTTGGAGGAGGTTCCCGTCAAAAAATAAAATAAAATTGTGAAAAATTCTCCATAGGAAGAAATATACATCATTTTTTACAGTCCGAAACAAGAAAGTTAAGTGAAGTATGTGATATATTTACCATTTTTGTGTGTGTACATATATGGCGGTTATTTTAGCATGACATTCTAGTGGAGAACGTGACTAGAAAAAAATATGTATTATGATGCCTTTTTTTGTTATGTGTGCAGCGCTGCTCCTTTTACTCTCTTTTACTTTTCTGCTTGTTACATATATAGCCAGGTTGCTTTTTCGGATGAGTAATGTTCTGAATGGCTTGACAAGTAGAAAATTTATATCTCTATTACAGGTCACTTTCAATTATGGAAATCCAACAGACAAATATTTATTTACTGTGTTGCACTGCGTCGCACACACACGGTAAGCAGACAAAGCTCATCCCATCCTATTCACTTTCTTTGTTGTTTTCCCACTTGTTTTAATTTTGTTTTTCTTATTTCAGTTTTTCCCTGTGTTTTTGTGCTATATGTCAATATATATTTTCACCTTCTTTATTTTTTACGGTGCATATAAGTACTTTTCTTATAAAAAGAGAATAAAAAAGCAAACGGCTTGTATGTAAAATGCTTAGAATAAAAGGAGATATTTTACAGATATTCTACTTTAGTTTTTTCACTTTCAATTCTTCTCCCTACAAAAATTTGGATTTTCTCCAGATGCATTTATTTTCGACAAAATTCTTTTTTTCTTCTTTTTTACTTTTACCCTCCCTTATTTTCTTCCTGTATTTGCACATTTCATATAATCAGTAACACAATGTTACTTTGAACAATGGAATCCAACTCTGTAATATAAGATGTTGTTTCTATGTATCTAAATACCAATGATGATCCAAGAGTCTGGATAAAATGTTTTCGTCTTATGACAAAGAAGAAAGGTTTCACGAAAGACGTGGATACATAGCAAATTTTTGGTAAGTGGTAAAGAAGTATAGATATAGACGTAAGTATCCATTGTGTGTAGTATGTATGCTTTTATTACTGCTTCTTTTTCCATTGTTTAAGTACAGGAAAGATTCATTTACTCAAGCGAAAAGAGAGAGAGAGGAAAAAAAGAAGATGTTTTAGCTAGTGAACCTGAGATCCTTCTCTCTTTTAATTACGGTGGAACATTTTGTAAATATTTAAGAAGTCTTTTCTCCCTTTTCTTCTCGTCTTTCCATTCTTCTCTTCTGCCTTTTTAACTGCTTTTTCTTCTTCGTCGTCCCCATACGTGTATTTAAGAGAGAGAGCGAGTGAGAGAAAACCAAGATGAACAGGTCAAAAGTGAATGAAACACTTTGCCTTTATAACCTTCCATCACCAGCACTTTGCTGGAACATACAATACCAAGCCTGTCGAGTGTGTACACACTTTAGATCAAGCAGCAAACAATGTAGAGCGATACCCATGTCGCTTTTGTTATTTCTCGCCCTCTCTCTACAGCTTCACTACTCACAGCCGACTTTGTTCTTGATAAGATTCAGGTGAGGTGAACTCATTAAAACCGGGCTAGTAAAATAGGTAGGTATATAGCAATATTTTCATATTATGGCTGCGGCCGCTGCGGGTTGCATAGTTTTATACTTAAGATAAAATGTACACTGTAGATTGTAAGTATTTGAATCTACTGTGTAGATGTAGAACTGCTGCTGCATATAATTATAGTAGTATCCATTACAATCTTTATTGTAGCTACGTTTCTTGAATAACAACACTACGTGCTTACTCGGGAGAAAACTTTGAAACATTGAAAGATGCTTTTGAAATTGTAAAGTTAACTTTTACAAAAAATATTTCTTGTTCTGTGCCAAGCAATGCAATTTCTTACCTCGTGGCATTTCTTTTCTTTGGATTATTAGCTGTTAGTTTGCTTGTTTGTCCAGCAGACCTTTTAATTAAATGAATGGATATATAAAATGGAGATTAAAAGTGACTTGGGTCTTAATAATTATGGCAATATTTAAGAAAGTTATATCGGATGTAAGTAAAAAGCCTGTATGCTATTATTGGAATTCTAATGAACATGCATGTGTCGAAAATAGTATTGAAATGACTGGGCTTATAGTTGCATTTTTATGAAAAATGTAAAAATATTAGTTTCACTACATGTTTATATCGGTTTTATAAGTTCATTTGCTTTACTATGATAGAAACTAATGGGAATTACATGGTAATCTCCAGGTTAGATATACCTGCTTTCAACTAACTTAAAAAACATACAAACAACGTGCAATTGCAGGCTATTATTTAAAACATTGAAGGTGCTCCCGTCGCTTCTTCATTCATGGTAGTAAATGTGACAAACACTTGAATGACATGAATAAATATGAATCGTTTTTTAAACAGCATGAAACAAACTTAACCTATACCACCCTTATATCCTTCGTCTCCGATACATTTTTCTCCCGAATGAATATTCGAATAATTAAAAAGTGCACATTAACTCAATAATTACTCAAAAGAAGCAAACATTTCCAGGATTGCAATGAAACATTATTGAATTTTTTAATGCTATCTCGTAAGTAAAGGAGCTCCAAAACTGCATGTTAAGTTAACTTTTGAAAGAAAAGAACACTTTTGGAACTTTTTTATATAAGAGCATATGAAAGTTGAAATGACAGCCAGACAATTTCTATTGACTTAAAGTTGAAAATTTTTCAGAGCTTCGTATCATCACTTAGGGATTCCTTAGTACAATCAAAGACGCTATTTGTGGTTCCCTATTGCTATAATAATTGTTTCAACTGGCTACATTATATCTCCGATTCATTCATTTGCCGTTCATACGTCAAATTATCTTTCAGTGACAAATAAAATTATTTGGGAAGCTACAACACGTTTCTTGGCAAGTCTTTCACACAGAAACCATTTAAGAAATATACTGCTCTCTTTCAGCTTGATGTGTATTCTGAATCCTGCTACAAACTTAAAGCTCCAAATTCACTTACTGAAAGCTTACCTTTAGTCATCTGATATACTTTCCATGTCTGTTGTATTATTATCTTATCTACTTGACTTTCTGGGCTTTTAGCCACTTTTACAGAAAACTGACAGGTTTCACCAAGAAGAAAAGAAGAGACGACTAGGAGTGACTGACATTTGTTAGTTGTCAGGACAGTTGACTTGGAGAAGTCAGATTGGTGGACCACACGACAAGAAAGTAATCTCGATTGGAGAAAACTAACATGATGATGGGTACAAAAAGAAAATGGGAAGAAGAGAAAAAGGAATCTAGAGTGAAAGAGAAAATTAACAAGGAAAACAGGGAGACAGATACAAAAGCAAGTAAAACGGAGAGAAAACAAACATCGGACCAATTTATATGTGATAACAGTCACATTGCCACCCTAACTACCAATACTTTATGTTTAGAAGAAAATTCAACCATAAAGAAATCCCAATTGGTTGACCTTTGTTAACAAATATTGGATAAATCTGTCAGTAATTTTACTCATAACAATGAAATTTCGACTGAAAATACAGTACATGTTATTAGAAATATTAAGACTTCGGGCTATTTATTCATAGAACATTGAAATATATCCACCAATTCATTTCAACGTTTGCATCAAACCAATACATACCAAATAGAGCCTGCCGGCATGGGCACCCTTAGTGGTTGTCTTTTTACAAAAAATAAATATAAATAATAAACGATACAACACAACAATAGAATTTTAAATGCTATTGCAGTTAAATTTAAGCATATAAGTTTTATTATGATTCATGATATAAGCAAATATCTATAAAGGTACATTAATCAACCTTTTGTTGTGCTTACAGAATAAATTAAGTAATCTCATTGCACCCAGTAGTACAAATGTGCACACTGCAGATACAATAATTTTTCGGATGCTGTGTGTTTGCCTTGGTTGATTGGGAATTTCGAAAGCCTTTGGCAAAATATATGCCACCTCTATGAGGAACTTCCTGTAATAATACTTTCAGATTGATTTTAAAATTGCTGATAATAATAAAAGCATTAAGACCATTTATTTACATTCCGACTTTTTTAAAGCCTCTAACTTTTCAGAAAACTATTATGTATTTCTAGAATAACAATATTTGCTTGTGTAAATGAAACGAAAGGCGAGATATTTACTTTTTTTTACAATTTCGATCGCTTTTGCATACTACTCCTTTTACTTAACTTGCTCTCCTCTTCATTTCTGCTTTCTCGCTCTCTCAAGTACAATTCTCTTTTTTGTAGTTTTTCTCTCTCGTCTTCATTCATTTCCCCCCAGAAAGTTTGTACATGAATTGAAGCACTTATATTCCCCATACATAATATGAAAATGCACAGTCATACTTCTTAAATATTACTCTGAGTCCCAAAGAATACTTATATTTATAAATACATACATGCATCCTTACTTTCATTCTTTTGCTCCTCTGCTCTTCCGAACATGGAATGATTTAGTGAGAAAAGCCATGATGGATTGGGTTGTAAATGTTTAATGCGTGGCTCAATAGTAAACGAAGACTCACTGAGTTAGTAAGTGAATGAGTGACTGAGAGAAGTGTAGTAGTTGAAGTAGAAGCAGCAGCAGCAATAGAAGAAGTAGTAGTAGTTTTACAAGTACACCAGAAAAAAAATTTCGAGGAAGAAGAAGAAGAGAATATAAAAAACGAACAGAAAGAGAGAGAGAGAGAGAGAGAGAGAAAGAAAAAAAGGAACAAAGTCTTCATGTTAGATGATGGTGATGGTGCTAGCCCTTGTTATACTTTTACAAGGTTGCTTTCTTTCCCTACTCCTCCACTCTTTCCCAATTTCATTCCTTCTTTTCTTTCTTCCGTCCTATATATTTTTTTCTTATTTTTTTCTCTCGCTCTTTCTTCCTTTCATTCCTTGCTTCATTCGTTCTTGCGTCTTTCAACAAGAATCCGTCCATGAATGCAATGTGATGAAGGAAACAGGAAAAAAGAGAGACTGACTGAGAGAGAGAGAAAAAAAAGAGTGAGCAAGCAACTTAAAAAAGTTACCAATATTTTCTCTTCCTCTCTCTCTCTCTCAGCAGATCATACTTCTACGATTTTACACAAACACATAAGTATTACTATATATGGCTGCTATCGTCGAAGAGAAAGAATTTATAAACGTACGTTGTTACGTAGAAAAAAAAAATCTCGAGCATTCACTTCACTTCTCTAGCTACCACTGCTATTATCCCATCCCTCCTTTCATGAAATCGCTTAGCCACTCACTCAGCAGAGAAGTCGACAACTGCTTCTTTGCTAAACTGCTACTACCATATATGCGTTCCCGAATCGTTGATACGTAGGAGGTGGAGTAGAAGAAGGAAAGAGTGAAAGAATAAATGGTTCTCAAGAAAAAAAAACATATTTATGTACAATGTTCGCTCATATTATTCCGCTTTTGAAAAGGATGAATAAAAATAAGTAACTTTTCTCGTAATATTATTCTTCTCGCTTCCTTCAGCCGTACACACATTTGGTTATATGGTTGGTAGTTGGAATGCTGCAAGTTGGAAGAGAAGATGAGGCTGAAAATAGCGAAGAAAAAAGTCTTCTTTTTTTGTTGAAGAAAAGGAAGAAGAAGAAAAAAAGAAATTACTATTTCCAGATTGAATATTTCAAGGTATTCCTTTGAGAGGACAGGAAATGTTTAGATGAAAATTATACGCATACGTTCAAATAATAAGTTTTCATCCGCTCTTTACTCTCCCTCAATGCTCATATTGATCATGCAAGTAACGATGCAATATGTGTGTTTTGTTGTAACGATAGTGTGGGATTGTAGTTTAAACAATTTTATAATACTATCACATGAAATCATTCATTTTCTTAGAGAATATAAAATTATATTGTTGCACTGCATGTAGTTTATATTTTAAAGGTCTGCACATAAAACATAAATAGATTTCTTTATTATTGCTCCTTTAGTGCCATTTATTTCTTTTAAAATGGTTCATGAAATGATTTATGGATTTAATCGAGTTGTATTATTTTATTGTACATTAGACTAGCATAATATGTACTGTGACAATAAATCCAGAAATTTTCTATTTATTTATTCTTAAATGGTAAATTTTGTTCAACAAAAATGCACACGAGAGACAATTTTATAATTCCATAAAAATATATGTATTTCTTGATATGAGTTCTTTTTGGGAGGTATAATACGTGTATATATTGCATACATTCTTATTGATGAATAATTTATCCTAATTTCCATTTTCAAATAGTAATAATAACATGATAAAAAGGGAACGAAAAAAATCCTCCGTAAGTATGAATGCCTTCAGGGAACACTTTATTTTTTCGCTCGATATAAATCAAAGAGAGACTCACAGAATTCGAACAATTGCATTTTCTTAATCTGAAAGCTACGATGATCTTAACAGTTTATTTTATTGCCACTTTGGAAAAAAGAAACTTGTAAAATTGAGAAACATCTAGAGAAGGAGGGAGTATATAGAACCTTTTCAGCTCATTTTTTTCATATGTTTACAAATCAACCTAAACTCCTTTTCTCTGAAAAAAAATGGAAAAAGTGAAATGAAGTATGTTTCGGAAAAAAACTGAAAGCAAAGGAGCATTTGTATAGTGAATTGAATTGGAGTTTAAAAATCCCATGCATGGTTCGTTTGGCAATTTGGAAAATATTTGTGTTAGCTATTATCATCAACATCATCATCAACATATCGCCACCAGCTACTAACAGTACGCTTTCTCCACCAGCAGTACAATATTTACTTGGCAGTAAATACACAATTGAGGATGATGATGCAATCAAAATGTATGCGTCGATTTCAATGATACAGAATTGGTATGTACCAGATTTCTTCATAGGATTCCTTCATTTTGCACTCAAATAGTAGAGAAAATGATGCAATGCAAGTGTTAAAATATATACCAATTATAGTATGAAAACAACAATCGCTTTCATGTACATTTATTGTAGTATTTTTACTCATAAAAGCAATAAAAGAGAGTTACACCGAATTAAAGACGACAGAAGGACAGAATTTCACTAAAGACAACCACTAAAGACACAGCTAGTACAATAATAGCTTGGAAAAAGCAGCTCATCACATACAACTATGGAGAGAGGCTGTTTTAACCCCTTTTACCCTGTTTGCTGTCGTCCTTTCAAGTTTTTGGGGCACTGTGAAACAATCCCACCACCGAGTTTTACACACCGTTACCAAAACATTTGATTTGTTGTTCCATAAATTATAGAAGATTCCAATTTTTCTACTGTGTTAAGTATTTTCTATATCGTTTCCGTATCACAAGCCAAGCATGCTAAATACAAAGGGCTGAAATTCACGTATTTTGAATTTTTCTCCTGTCGAGTATCATATTTGCCAGGTTTTCATTTCAGCAATGAAGAAGTAAATCGGCGAGCAGGGTTCTCTGGTGGTGCTGCTACTACCGGCCGGGGTGTATGTAATTTTTATTGCTTGCTTACACACAATCGAAACCTCATGAGACCTTGTCTCCATCAAAAGTGTTTTAAAATGAATCACGTAAACAGGAAAAAGCAAAAGGAGCTTACTTATCCTCATCGGCACCAACTCCTGTAACTTTTTTACTTGGCTGATGCATACAACATGAAATTCACAATAATTCATTTCACATTTTACCGTCCGTTTTACTAAATGCTTTTTATTTAGTAGCAAACAAGTAAAAGAATACGAGTTTTTGATTTTCCTTTAAACAACACTCTTAAAGAGAATCTATCAGGTATTTACGCCATAAATATCAGTTTGCTATTTTATGTCATGTCATTTATAATGATAATGTGGCACATTATTATCTGAATAAACGGATAAAAATATTTTGATTCATTATTCGCACGATACATTTTTATTGACGACTGTGCTAAAAAGTGTACAGATAAAAGCTTGACAACAAAAATATTTTTAATGTAGACTGAAGCACATGCTAATGTTGTAATCTATGTAGCATTTGTGAGTAACTTTAAGTCTATATTACATATCCCTTCTCTCAACAAAGTTGCCTTTAGATTTTGGTGTTATAGTAGTAGTGATAGTTTCAGTATTGGTCACCATTATCATTACCATTAAATAATCAGAAAGAATGGAATGGAAAATAGCTTTAAATTGCACTTATTAACAGAATGACGGATTAGCAATGCGCTTGCTATCCATAAAAGTTTTGTCTTTTATTTTTCTTGGGAAACTACTACCATCGTCATTACACTACAATTTAAGAAGCTTTTTCTTGTAAAAGAAAAGTGTTTTGTGCTTATTATAATCAGACCCAGAAATTTAGGTAAAGAAAAAATAAATATAAACGTGTAGAAAAAATCTGGATAAAAATAATGACTGCTGTCAACACATTAACAACACACAGGTATACTGTATACTAGTATAGATTTACATTAACCAAAAAGCCAGTTTCCCTTACCTTCAATGTATACCTTACCTTCCAGTCTCTTACCGACTCTGCTGGCGCTGGCATGCAAGAATTGAGACAAGGGTGAAATGAGCCAGGTGAGTTGTAAAGGAAGGGTGATATATGAAAATACTAAAACATTCAAACTCTGAGGTTTACCTGGTAAATGTAGCAATTTCACGAGAAAATGAAACCATTTTTTACAAGAAAATAAAAACAAGCAAACAATAGACACTCCTGATGATGATGATAAAAATAAGCTAGTTACGTGTTACAATGTGTAATATGTACATTCTCTTTATATTTGACAAAAATCGTCTTTTTAGTTGTAAAAAACTCTTATATAGCTCTGCCATGTACATTTTTTTGTTAATTTTACAACACATAAATAAGTTTATACATAACTACAAAAAATAAACCCTTTTATTGATGTTGCTGCTTGTAGTAGGGAAAATCCGTGAAAAAAGCAAGTATAGTACATATGCAATGCATAAAAAAGTAAAACGGAAGAAGAAACCAGTTGAAGTGGTGCGGTGGTAAATAGTAAAGTAGTAGTAGAATATACATTTTGTTTTCACTTTTTCTCTTGTTTCATTGAGATGGTACCCTGTTGGGGTGTAAATAAATAAGAAGAACGCTTAACCCTTTTCCTCCTCATGCATTTTTTCACAGGATCTTCCTCCACTCAACAGGGTGGATATTTAGAATTAATCTTTGACATTCCACTGGTCTATATGCATACAGCTGTGTAGTATCTACCAATAGAAATAGGAAGCTCAACACGGAAGCCGTATTTTTCTACGTACTTTCTCTCTTTTGGTATTACTATTATTATTATTGGCATCACTGTGTGTGAATCACCATGAATCTAGTATGACTCCATGTGATCCTCCTCATCATTACATTATAAACCTGGTTTTGTTGCTTCTGGTCTCTCTGGTGTGGCATTCTGCTCTTGCTCTGGTCTCCTCTCCATTTTACCCCTCTCTCTCTGTGGTATCTTCTATCTCCGTATTTTCTCTTGTTGATTTGGTAAGTTGATGCGATGATGATACCTACCTATTGTGCCGTAGAGCCATTATTATAGCTTTCATTTCCCAAAATTCCAACAGGCAAATTGTAATTTTTCCTCTCGTTCACTGGACATTAGCGCATGAGAGAGGAGTCATGAAGAAGTTATGGGTAGCAATTGTAGGAGTGATGATGATCATCATGATGATAGTACTGTGGTGCTAGAACACCCATACATTCAAACATACATAATGTTGTCTGTGCCACTTTAACGGCTACTACTACTACAACACAAATTTTTTGCCTATCTCTTGTTCTTTCTTATTGTGTCAAGGGAGCATGTGGTGGTGGTGATGGTAGCGGTGATGTGATGATAGTATTCATTCCTTTTTTCTTGAGCAAGCAAGGGAGCGAATAATAGTAACAACGGGAGCAGCAACAGAACAGGAGCAAGAGTACACAGGGTTTTTTGTTTCTTGTGTCTCCCAGGACAAAAGGCTTCCATAAAATCGAGAGCCGCTGTTAAATTTGTTAATAATGCCTTTTGTGCTGCTACTGACACGACCGTATTATTATTTGATCGTAAGTGATGTTCAAATATTAAAACACTTCTTCACTCCTTGCCCGGGTGCTGCTCCTACGTACATACATGCAACTGCTTGTATTACTTCGACTGTTGATAGTAAAGCTTGAAGATAACAGCATATCATATGCCCACGTAGTATGAATGTATGTATATAATTTACAGGTTTCTTTTCTGATATGAGCATGTCTTGTGTGAATTGCACCACGTAGGATCTATAGATTACTATGTGGATGTGGTAGTTCCACCACTACCTTTGCTTCTTCCATGTCTATTGTCATGTCAATACTGTGTCAGTAGAGTGTTGTGTCATATTATTTATACCTACAAGTTGACTAGCAAGTGATTCGCCAGGCCGGCCCAGGGTCTCTTATCCAACCAGTCAGGCAGATTATAAGAAAATATAATACACCTTAGGGCTCTCTCTTCTTCTCTCTCTTTAAGTTGGACTCAAGAAGGGTTCTTTTTTATACATCCTTTCTCAGAATACCTATGTACTTGTATTGCATGACATGTGGAATATTATACACTATTTTTATATATGCATGTACAGAGTTGCTTACGTAACGTACAACTTCTTGTAAGTCAAGTGGTGTAATAGTCAACACATGCGATAATAGTGGCGAAAAGACAGACGGCATAGATTGGTTATTGTAGTGTGTGGTGGTAGTAGCCTCTTTCCTGTGTAACCAACCACCCACTGATGATCATCTTAGGCTGTATAGTAGTTGGCTGGATCCATGCATATTTCATTCTCCCAAACGGGATATGATCTGATGATTTTTACATGAACTTTGCAATGTATCGTCGTTTAAACGAGTACACAAGTGCACGTTTGCTCACAAAATATATATGTATATATTCACGATGTCTATAAAATAGTTTGGGTAAAAAAAGAGTAAGTGAATATAGTGGTTTGGTTGGATGGTGACTGGACGTCTATTTATCTATTGTGCACGTAACAACAGCATACTTATGCTTCGTATTATAACGCCTGTTGTTCTCTTTCTGGGAAAAGGGTTGGAGATTTTTTTCTGCTTATATTCTTTCTTTTTTTTGCTTTCGGTGGCGATTCGAGCGAATTTACTCTCATCTAGATAGTCATTACATATGCCGCCCATTGCATTTACCCTTTCATCATGGTCATCATCATCGTCACATCATCACACGTTTTTCCTCCTGCAAATGACTGGTGTTGGTATTGCTGTTGACCAGCTTCATCATTTATTCGGTCACCGCTTTCACATATATGTGCCGCTCATCATCATATAAATATTAGTGTGCTCGCTTAAATATCAATTTTCACCCGTAATCCAATTTTCTCACTTTAGTTTCGATGAAATTATATGATAATGCCACAATGCCTTTATCTATACTCATATATACACTTGAATCGAATCCAAATCGCAATCAATTAAAAGGAATTTATAATTATTATTATCGAATATGTACGGTTATTAGACTGTCATCGAGAAAAGCTGGAAAAGCTGTAAAAATAATGGAATTTATTTTTATTCGGCCTGGAATATCATACAATGTTTTACGTACATATCACAAGTTTACCTAGCTTCACCCTTAGGTCATAAATGACATCGGCGATGATTTTGATGATGATAGGTTTGTGAATTTTGAATTTACTAACTGACAGGATATCAACAACAAAGTATCAGTTCACAATACACCATGCATAATATTTATTATGCTGACTGAATTGACTGATTGATATTTGCAGAGGAAAATTAGAAACTTCACGGTTATAATTCTCCATGCCGAGTATTGTTAACCCCTCACATCCACATAAAATGTGTAGCATGAATTCCTTTGGGTATCTGTATCTATTGATAAAAACGTAGATTACATGAGAAGATGAGGAACATAAAAAATCCTGCAGGCATCGTCAACATTTTCATTATCAATACAACAATGTTGGTTGATAGGAGATCGCATTATACCAGTTTGGCTTGGTTGTTACTTTGCTTGCTCGCCAGCCAACCTGCTACCACTACCAGTAAAGATTGTATTTGTAAATATTTAATTCAACGAAATAGAGAGAACAGGAAATAATATTGTCTACTGATTTTCCCTCTTTTCACTTTTCCTTTGTCATAAGCCACACTTTTGTTTGCCACGTCAAAACATGATGTGATATAGAAAACAGTAAAAAGGGATGAATACAAAATGATGATGATGACGACATAAAAAATAAAGTTTCTCTCTACTCGTTTTGATGGGTTCCTCTGTTCAAGGATGGATACAAGAAAACCGTCAGGAATTGTGAGTGTGGCAATATAAGCGGCAAGATTTGACAGAAATGCAGAACGACAAAAAAGAGTTTGTTTTTTAACAATTATGCAACGGCTAATGCATAACACTTTTGCAACTTGCAATGATGATGAATCAAAGTGATCGGCAACTGAAATAAAAGCAGAGTTAGGAAAGGACACTTGCACTGCACAATAACCACATTATTTCTCTGATTTCTGCCCTATCTGTATCTTCTCATGTATATAAATGAGTATAAAATGACATCTACTAAAAGCTTGAGGCCACCTTATTCCGTGCTTTATACTCATAAGTGCTTATATGCTGATAACATAAAAACAAAAAGGGTACAATATTTTGACCCCTCAGGGTCATAGGGACGTTATAAATATATAAATAGGGGAACTGGAAATAAAAAACATTCATATGTATAAAGAAAATACGTACAAAACAAAAATGACAGGTTGGCCAATGTGTGAAATAGATTGACTGTTCATGTCATTCAAACGAGATGACATTTTACACAGTCGTATTCATTCTAGTAAAGTCTTTCTTTTTTAATATTTGCATTGAATACGCTAATAAAAAGTACAACGCAGTTCTAAAATTGTTATGCCGCCTTTAAAATATTATTAATTATGTATTTTTGATTCTTAATTCCAAATGAAAAGTTATAATTTCAATCGATTTTACTCTCGTTTAAAGCTACTTCGAGATAGTTACGGGCCTTGTTTTTAACTATATTTAGCAGCTGTATATTCCATGCCGAGGTTACATATAGTTAATACGATGTGTCTGCTTATTTTTTTACTCTTGGAGCATTCCGAGAATTATTATCAGCCGGAACAATTGTCGATTCACCTCTGATTTATTAAAAACATTAAAACGCTTAAAGTATTTTTTATATATTTTATCCACAGCTTTGATAATATGTCCAGTGCTTCATTTTCGAAAAGTTTGACAGGCGAACAAGAGCCGTGTTACACATTCATGTCATTCAACTTCTGTCATGACGTTGTTATTTACTGAAATATAATAGAAATTTAGTTTTTTTCAACTTTTTTTCTTGGCATTTTTCGCTGAAACTGTTGACAAGTTATATCATATACGGCTTTAAAAAAGTGTTTGACTTTTTATTCTGTAAAAAAACTTTTTTCACCGGCTACGTAAATAATATATTAAACCAAAGTCAATGTTTTCAATGCACGTGACGTCAAATCAAAAAAAACTCATAATCACCTCAGAAGTGATGATGGGGAGATGACAATTTCATAAAATATTACAGGATTTCTCATTTCTGTCCAGTTGTGCGTCTCCGTCATAATTTTTGAATACCGTTAGCTTTTCAACTTTCATGTATGTATTTAATTTAGCTCAAATTCTAAAGGTGTCAATAAAGCCACCATAATCGAGCATGTTTTTTCTTTTATTTAAAAGCTATCTACCTACACACCAAGATTTCCCGACAGGATTTTATTTGTGTAAGTAAACCATTGACTTTGACCAACAGAATAGTAGAGAGCCAGCAGGTCAAGACGACTAATACATCACAAAGGAATCATTTTGGTTTCATGAAGTTAAACCACTCATTCATATTTCAGCACTTGTTTTCTTACTCGTTCTCTTGGTCCTGCTGTTCACTTTCTTCTTTCCTTGTATTTGTATGCTTGTGTCCTCTGCACTTCGCTTTGTAGAACTTTTTATTTGGTTTGTTCAGAGAGAAAAAAAAGAGAAAAGCTGTTTCCTTTTACTTTCATAGATATTTCATGAGCGGACAGGTGTGTCCAGTTGTAACAAATTTATCCTATAATGCAGGCACGAACAAACAACTCACTTTTTTGCCCTTCATTCCTTCACCAAAACACATACTTAGTTAGTCTTTTGGTTTTCTTCCATTTAGAAGCTTCAACATTTACGAATTACGATTCATCTTGTGTTTTTTATCTTGTTTTTATTTCAGTTAGCAGTTGTCATAATCCGATGACTTCCTTTGCTTAAGTGGTAATAAAAATATGTTTACATCGGTGGCGTAGTAAGATATGATCTACTTTATAATCGCTCGTTATCCATTTGCTTCAAAACTATAATGTATCCAGTCAAATCCTAGTCTTCAAAATAAAATTAACGTATACATATTTAGAAATAATAAACCACAAATGAGCTTGACTTTGAAATTTTATTGTATTATCCAGACAAACAAAGTACTAAATCACACTCTTACAATATGATCGGCTATAAGCGAAATAAAACTTGCAAAATCGACAAAAACATAAAAATAAACACTCATAAATGCATTTTTGAATTGAAATAGAAAAGTATACATTATTTTATTTTTATGAACATTTTATGTCAGTTATGAAGAATTCTCGTAGGATTATAAGCCAAACTAATGTGAGTCAATAGGGAGTCATATCAGTTCTCCCTAATGCGAAACAATGTATCCGTCAGAGGCTTACTGTTTGATAATGTGTAATACAAACAATGACACGGCTTTGAAATGTAACGTTGTTTATTGACTGCTCATGCAGTTTATGATATCGCTTGTCATGAATAAACCTACTATGTAGAGTATATAACCATCCAGTTTATTAAAGCAAAAAACAACTGAGGCTGAGATTCACCGGGAATTGGATCTGTAGGAGTGATTTTTTTCTGAAATCTCATAAGAGGGTTTACTTCACAATCGCTTTTTGGATGAGCTTTATGATGAGCAGTATTTATGGATCATAGCTATGATACTTGGAAAGAGAACTTACCACCATGGGATTTCCAATGCACGGTACCTTTTTCATGTTGCTAATGATACATACTTAAAAATATAATGTACAATGTGTACAAAGAAGTGAAGATATTATTTTCCTCTCACATCTGTTGCATCAGTGTTTGAAGAGTATGATATTACGTAAAAACTATCGATAAAAAGGGGTAATAAGCAAAAGGGATCGAAAAATATCAAACAAAATTAGTTTCACTTTATTTTCTGATTTTGTGTAAAAACTGTTGGGATCTAACATACAATGGGCTTGATATATTGGCTGGCGTTTTTGGCACGGTAGCTTAACTACATACGACGATAGACTGTGCAAAAAAGAAAGTGACTTGAGAAAGGAGTTTTTGGGGCGAATGGATACAAACTTCTGTTCCAGCGTATTGCGTAAAACCGGACACTGCAAGGCATAAAATGCAGTAACAAACACTGGTTGTGAATGTTGAATAATGATGCTTCATGTAAAAGAGATTAAACTCATGCTATGTTAATAAATCAATTGATTAATTATAGTTGTTTCCATGTTTGAACATTTAGCGAAATTTGCTTTTTTATTGAGCACATACGAAACTGATGGCATCAAATGGTATCGAAATGTAAATCAAAGAATACAAATAAAATATGCTCTCAGCGCAGCAACTTACTAGAGCAATATGGTTTTACATGCGTAATTATGCATTATTATAACATTTAAATATTTTCAATTTCTTATTTATTAAACATTTATAATGTTTTATGTGTTTTCATCACGTATCCCTTCCCTTAAAATATTTAAGGCTAATGAATAAAATACGGAGTACATGTATATAGTATTTAGCATTTTTAAGTTCAACGTTTATAATTAAATTATTACTTATCATATATTAATTTTACTATATATTAAATACTATAGCAACAAGAATCATGTAAAAACTTTAGCTCACAAATTGCACATCTCACCACTCTGATTGAAGGTAGGTACTTGTAACGTGTACCTTTAGTTTCGTTAAAAAGATTTCTCGTTAAGTTTAGGTAAAACTGTTCCAATATTTCTTGTTTGCATTTGCACTCCCATATGGACGTGAGCAAGAGCCATTTACAAACACTAAATGCCGGTACAACTTCACTTCTAATAAATAATAGAACCATAAATAATATATTTAAAAAGGCGACGCCATGAAAAACTAGTTTCCATGTACTTTTACGAAAGCGGTACATCTTTAACAACTTGATCAATTATTTTTACGCCGATTATGAGAAAGCACAAGAACAAACCTGACAGGTTCAAGGACAAACCAGATTACCCCTTAAAACCGTGATTAGTAATAAAAATGGTCCAACTTAAAAATACAAATAAAAATGTGCTTATATCTATGACTAAAACGTGAGAACTAAACGAGTTTACATTGATTACTACATCTAATATTCAAGTAAGTAGATTTATACCCCCATTTTTGTTGAAGCGAAGAAATCGTCTCCCCACAACACACTAGTATGTTATATTATTGACTGTGTAGACACATCACACATATATAAAGTATTTCCACGAACGAAATAGTAAATATAAATATTGTATAAAGTATATAAACACATAAGTATATATAATATTATATGTTGCATGTAATTAATTAGAAGTTGGCTGAAAAAGGCACGAACGATCATATTAAGTAACGTAATAATAATTATAGTATGTCTTTGAAATTAACTAATGATGACTGAATGCGATAATGTTGTAATTAGTGTAACCGTTTCAATGCTTCTCATTTTCTTCCCAAGTTGTCGCCAGCTCAGCCCACCGTCAACTTATTAATAATAATAAGAGTGGCAATGTACAAGGCTGTATTTTAACCTGCTGTCGTCTTACAACAAAATTACATAAAATTATCTTGATAATGATGCGCAGTATGAATATGAAATATTAAGTACGATTGCACTAATTTACACGTTTAACACAGGCGGAAACACTATAAAAAATCTACAGCAGTACAGTTTCTTCATTCGTTTTTATCAATCAATATTATACAGATAGAGTATACGCGGTTTGTTGGCTTGTTTTTTTTCTGTAAAAAATATATGGCTACTGCAAAGGGAACACCTATCCAATCTATAGATAATAGCTTACAGTTTATTTATGCTAATTGTTATTTGATAGGACTATAAAATAATGCATGCCATGTACTCAGAAAACTTTCAATGTTACTTGTTTGGTTTAAATAATCGACTATGATAACAACGAAAATGACTTTTCACGGCACCAGTCCTTTCATCTTTGACTTATTTATAGAAAAAACGAATATCATATAATAATGGTCGTAGCATTAATTTCAATGTGAATAGTATTTACAGTAATAGTAATTTATGAAACATTTTATCCGCTCACTTGTTGGATGTATTTAATTCTTCAAACTCAGCTTTCAAGTGCAACTGTAAGGCTTGATAGGGAACATAGTGAAGATATATAGTGGTGCTGCTTGTGAGATATTTATGATTAAGGAGAGATAAACTGACGATCAGTACTGAGTAATTAATTTTTCGTGAAGATTACTATTTAAAGGAGATGTGAACCATTTAAGTTCAACAGTTTATCATTGGAAATGTGTGCACCCTTCACTTTCACCGACTAAATATTTAGACTCTTTTAAATCATAAATGGCCGATTTTCATAGTCAAGTTGGATGAGATAAAGAGAAAAATAAGCAGAGACTTTAAAAATATCCATTACTTATATATTTATCATAAGTTATTTATAGCTTTAACCTTTTTAATTTGTATTTAACAATAAATATATGAAGTCGCACACAACAATGAATTTCACAATCAGAAATTTTTAAATTTGTTTCTTCGGTTTCAATTAATCAATTATATTGGCGAATAGTGAATTTTTTGGCAACTGAATGGAGCTTAAACTCTATGTTGCTTATCAAATGTAACGTTTCGTAATGTAGTGCATTTATTATAATTATTGATTTAAAAAATCTCATTGCTATATGAATCTGAAGTACATAATTTGTCTTGCTTCACTGGACCACACAAACTTTAGGTTTTAATTTTTGAATATAGTATATAGTTCATAGTAACAATTCGTCATTTGTATATTTTATGGTAAGCAACTAGAAGATTTGTCTATAAGTTTCAGCTCGGATATCATCAAGAGAGTGGATAATATTTTATTGTGAAGTAATGAAATATATGAACTGGTAAGATAGAATGTGCCATAAAATAATTTCAATATGATTTTTTTTTGTCTTTTGTTCGTGTCAATTGACCACAAATGCATACAGTATTTACGCTAAGGCTTTACCTTTTCAGAATTTTTTGAAATAAAGTGATGAGTTTTAGACATAAAAGCACGTTTCTGGTCAATTTTGTGTCTACTGTTTTAGTTAAGTATCTCTAAGGATGTATTGCTGGTAATGCAAAATGTTTAGTAAAACTTATTTACCGTTAAAAATATAATCCCGTATAGATCGAGCCTGTATTGGGCCGAATAAGTCGAATAACCATCACATTGGGGCAAAAAGAAAAAGATACATTCTTCCAAAGTGATATCAGTAGATGTAAATGCTTTCGTGGATAGTAAATTTATGTCTAATCTCATTATAAAGTTTAACATAGTCAATCATATAATGCCTTAT
>JAQFYG010001080.1:0-21508 GCA_034694325.1 Entomobrya corticalis
CAAAAAACGTTTACACCGGAAATGAAATAGTCTCAGGATGTCGTTATTTCGACATTCGTCGCGGGAAAACTCAGAACGTTCGTTCTGAGAAAACCGATCATTCATTTACAAATTTTACATAAAAACATGAAAGAAAATATATAATTTGAATAATAAAATTGGATACTATATCCAAAGTATTTCCGGGTAAATGGTCATCAGTCATCTCTCCAGTATCGAACTTCCCCTTCGCCTCTTCATGCAAATAAGCGCAGCAACACGTAACAATCTATTTTGTCTCCGTCAAAGTTTTCCCCGGCTGTTTTCTGAATCCCTGCCGTTTTGTCTGGTAGAATGCATTCATAATTCTCTTCCTCATTCTTAATATGAATAGGAAGCAACATTATGGTAACAAACCGAAAAACATCGGTTATGAGACCTGTTTTACGATTACGTTCCTTATACAAGCTCGTGCATATCTCATGCCTGTTTTAGATTATTGACTTTAGAAAAAAAGCTGTTTATGCACTTACTGCTTTCAACCATTCTGCATCTGCTTATCGAATTGTCATTTGCAGTGTGCACTGTGTATTAAAATTTTTATTGTGTTGAACTGAGCATCAAACAAGATTTTAATAGTTGTAAAAATAAATTGCTGTGAAATACTACTCAATAACGGTCTAATAAAAACGTAAGACATACAAACAAAAATTATTTCGAGATTGATTGAATGTTAACTATATAAAAAATACTATTAGAAGTTCATTAAAGTGGCCATTAAAAATTTCATTACAAAAGATTATAAGTACGCTTTCAGAAATCATTACAATTCAACACGGACCAGAACTCTCCAACTAGCATTCAGTTTTAAGTATTTCCTTTTTATTTTTATGCATTCGCAATTACTGCGGTCCATCGTCCATTTTCAGATTTTAAACATGACAATGACAGCGTGACAGTAACGAAGAAATAGTGACTGTTTAATACAAAGTGCAAACGTGTAAAAAGAACAAGTACAAAAAATTGATATTTGCAACGTCATTCACCAGACGGTAGTAAAGTTATTACCACATGTTCCCCCACCACACACATCTTTCCATTCCAATTTAAATTTGCATATTATTATTATGTCAGCTAGATAAGAGCATAATGCAATATGTCCGATTCGTTGTGGTCACCACAAAAAGAAAAGTCGTTTCAAGCCCATTTAGTTACGGTCCAACAGTCATGACACCAGCGTTTTTAAACCAAACTATTAGATATTATTGTATAGTATGTACCCATTTTCATCGTCATTATAAAAGAAAGTCACATAAGATGAGTCAAGTCAAGCATATCAAAAAATAAGTCAAAAAGGGAAAATAACATAATAATAAAACTTAATGTTTGCATCATTCTGCTGGAGCTGATGCATGCGATATCACACTTTTATGCTTGTTTCATCATCATCAATCCTATCATTACTGTTGCAATTACTTAAGTTGTAAGTAGTTTCAGCAACAACAGTAATTTTCAAACATTTGGGCTGTTTTGGAATGCCTCCCCTGCTTGTAAATTGTCCCATGTTTATCAAAACAAAATTACCCTGATGAGCTATAAAAATACTTTTAGTAGTAATCAGCTCATAAAAGCCCCTTATTTATGGGAAGGCTATGCCTATTAAATAGCTTTATCCTCTTCATCCATTTGAATAATTGCACACAGCAATCATCAAATTCCACTTTTTTCATAGAAAACATACTCATTTCATTCTGAGAAAAGGAAACAAAAATACAAAACAATGTGATTAATACAAAAATATTTACAAAAGTTTATCGCCAAGCCGTCTGTGCTCTGTTTACTGTGTGTACTCAGTAAATACTCATCCCAACAACTCTCTAGACATTTAAATATTATCTAAACTTTCAGAATTATCAGCATTGCATTGAGGGAAAAGTTTTGCTTCTAAACTGGTCCATACATTTTTGTATGGTCCCCATTTATTTGCCATTCATTATGAGTCAGTTGAAGTAATAGTGGTGGTGGTGATAGTGGTATTAGTGGCACGCGAGTCAAAGTCACAACATTGCATTCATTATCTTTCAAAATTATCAACAAGGACCAGACTGGGGGCACCACCAGAAACATGGATTTTACAAACGCACATTTAATATGAATATACACGTATTAAAAAGCTTTTGCACTACTTCTTCCACTGCAACTGCTTCTGTTGATACTAAAAACCCACATGTATCATGTCATGTCTATGGAGAATGCTAGTGCATTAAATTACACTCTAATGCTACTATAAGTCATGTCGGGATAGGATAATTATATGTTTGCCAAGACACATTTTTCAAATAAGCCATTCACCTAGTAAACATTTTCAGAGAGCTTGCTTGAGTACATTTCACTTGGCTACTTTTCATTCTACAACTCCCTGGTGAAAACAATGGGTAAAGTATAACAATAAGTATATTTCTTGCTGGGTTGTTTCCGATTTATTATAACCAACAACATTTGGAGTTTCCTAATTTGCTCCTGTTATTATGGATGGCTTTCACACGAAAACCGTTTATTATTTTGGAATATAATATTCATGAAATCAGAAAGCAAACAGAGTTACGCATATTTTAGTTCTTGTATTATGCACAAGCTGCAGTTTGCAGTCATAAAATTAGACTATCAAGTAGAAATCTCAAATATCATGCTCTAACACGACAAAAGTAAACAATTCGTAATAAAAATCTCACAATAAAGTTAAAAATATTTAGGCAATCCCATTTTTCGACGTACTTCCACCAGCATATTAAGTGTAAGTGTTAATTCTACCAACCATAGTTTCACAGCTCGCAATACAATGCTTCTCTCCAATATGAACATGAAGTTATGTTTTGAAATTACCCAAAATTATAATACTTTGAAGTACACTAAATGAAACAGATGGGAGCTGAGAATAATACTGCCGCGTTTCTCCTTCAGGTACAGATTGTGATCAACAAATTTTCTTGATATACTCCAGTTTGTATATTTATGTAGAAGCATTTTGAAAGTATTCAAGTAAGCACAAATGATTTCCTGAAAAGCTCGTTATATTTTTTGAAGTACTTAAATTCTAGGTTGTGATGGTGTGGTGGGTCCCTGCTGAATTTACCTAACTGGACCGTTCCATTTCCGGATCGTATTGGTGACGGTCGTATAGCTATTATTCTGTCTTTCTACAGTAAAAGAGGCATTGAGTATTATTAGGTAAGTTAGAGGACAAAACTTGGCAATATTAAATGGCTCATGCATATTCATAAATTGTTGCTATTTTAGTAAACTTATTAAACGAATTTTATTTTCCACCAAAAAGAATCTTGTTTTTAAGTACATGACGACGACCATCTCTCTCCTCTTTGTCTTCAAGTTGCCATTTTAAAAAGAAAATACTACTTCTACTCTGAGTGAATTTTAATGGAAAAACGAGAAAATTTAACATGCAACACAATACATTATTATGCTTATTTATTCGACGGCGGCGGCTACAACGACGACATATGCCTAAGCCACATTAAATTCAATAATGCTAACGAGTAAAGTAGAAACAACGACAGGAAAAGTAGTTGGATTAAGCATTTTAGAGGAGAGTGAGGTAAAAAAAGAAGAAAATAAACATTATATTTTTCAGACGCAAAAGAGAGAATTTTCAAGTCACAGGAAACCGGTAGCTGAATTGCCTGCACTAATGACTCCATGTATACAAGCACTTTAGTTAGTATGCAACATGCACCCGATAAAGTTTATGGGTGTAGTAATAGTAAATGTGTACGACGGACGAATATGTGCATAAAAATGAAATATAAGAAAAGCTGAAGAGAGAAAAAAATTCACTAAAACCTTTTCGATTGCGTTTTTGTAGAAAAATATATATTCTCTCTGTAAATGAGACTCATATGCAACCACTCATGCATAAAAACACATTAAATTTTTTCTTATTTATTTCCAGTCACTGTGACTGGAAGTACTTTCTGAATTTGAGCTTTTTAGCAGTAGCCGTATGATCAACATATAACATCGTCAGTCGTATATTTTTTTACTCTCCCCATTTTATTCCACTTCACACGACGTCCGCCTTATATACCTTATGCCAAAGTTTCTTATTTTTCAACCTTTTTACAAAGTCTAACGATCAACTACACACCGCCGTGTTAGTAATAATATATATCTTCTATCCTTGTGATTTTTCTACTTTGGTTGCCGGTTGCACGTGACGTGACGAATAACACGGAGAAGTTAGTGATACCCCCTTACAACACGTCATATTATTTTTAATATACATAATACATACAAACTGCATCAATGCTTACTTGCTTTGCATGTATTTAAAACAACTGAAACCAAAGAATAAGACGGGGAAAAACTTGTAAAAATATATACCGTGTGAGAACTCAAGTAGCAATCTGTACCTGTAAAAAACTAATAAAAATTTCCTTTTCAGGGAGACAAACAAACTATAAACTTCTTTTCCACTTTGTTATTCATGCTCAACAGAAAAGAACCATTTTAGTAAGGACTATGCATCAGATATGAAAATATAAATGTAGAAGGTAAGAAGAAAAGTAAATTCAAATAAAAATGTTATATTTGCACCGGTCCCTGTTCACCTTGCTGTTAAACTGACTCAATAAAAAAGTAAAACGGAAGTGTGTATAGAGGACGAAACGCAAAATTGCTTGCTGGATTTATAATATATTATGTTTTTTCTTTTTCTCTCCTTCTCCCTGTTTTTCCTCTCGGCTCGGTTCTTCTGCGGTAGAAAAGGCTGCTTGATGGTTTTTCTTTTAACTTTTTCATTTAATCATAGTCATTTTTTACCTTTCCCTTTTCATATTACTCGACTGTAAGTGTAGGAGTAAAACTCGCTCAGTTTGCATTGCAATTGTAACCGAAATTTTCAACACATTTGAATATACAAACGAAGCACTCATTTTCCGGTACGTGATGGTGTGGTCGTGGGCCAACAACGTCAAATATATAAATACATCATATTTTGTTACATTATTAACTACTTTTTATCAGCTCTGCATATGCAGGCAGGCTTCTTATCAGACAATCTCGTTGTATTTTGAATTTTAGGCATCAGTAACAAATGTAGATACGAAATGGACAGGGCTGATTATTATCAGGTTTTGAGGTAAGTGCATGTTTGAAAATAATAAAAATATGTACTTATGATTTTATTTCCCCTACTTAAGATTAAATGCTTAGGACCCGTTGAACACTGAATATAGGTGCCTTTTCACTTAAGTTAAATACACTGGAAAAATAGCAATAAAATAACGCATATTTATGCATTCATATCTGTTTAATAATGATGGTGTTCTTCTGTAATTGTAAAGCTTTGCAATTAAGCATAATTGTTTCCATAATGTAGGCATTTTTCTTAAATATTTATTAAAATCTGCACTATTATTGACCCTATACTAATTTTTTTCTTTCAATGTCAACATGAAACATGTATACATGCATTATACAAGAATATAAAGTGTAGAGCAACAATAGAATTTAAAATCATTTAATTTCGACTGATAGAAACTAAAGCAAAACACAGATGAATTTAATTTTTTAAACTATGTATTTATTTTTATAAGGTTGAAGGTAGATATGCCATTTGCTGAGATGGCTAATTTATAAACAATTTTGTTTCGTTTTGTGACTTTGCATTTTTATACTTCTATTTTCTTCTTCTTCACTCTTTCATTTCTACTGTTTCTTGTTTTTGTGTTTACTTTAGTACGATCAGCACAAGCCTATTTCAATAGTACACAAAATAAATATTGTACAAATATTTTAAAAGTATTTGTCATCCGTCGAATGTGAATGATATGATAATAGGTATGCACATTTTTAAGATGAGTTGGGATGTTTTAATGCAGCCGTAGTTTAATAATATTTGCTTTGAGTCAGCGCGATAAAAGAATAAACATTAATTTTAACATTCAAATAGTTGTCCATATTCCAACTTACGAACAACCGAATGGAATGTTATAAGTATTCATTTTCAGAGATTAAAAAAGCAGATCTTGGCTGGCTGGCATGCATAAATAAAGAATAAAAACGTACATGTATTTATGCAATGGCATTTGGTGATTTGATGATAATTGTGATAAAAACAGCATGAGCTTCTCCTTCAGCTAACACCTCCATTCACATGTGGAAAGTGCAAACACCAAAGCAGAGTTAGCTAACAAAACAAATGTCAAGTTTGTACAAATTAAGATAGGTATGTACTATTAAGACTATATACCATAGCAGAACTATAATGAAATGAAGTGTTATGTTATGTTTATGTATGAAGATAAAATACCTACCTATTTTCTTTTCACGTTATTACTGTGTGGTGTACCGCTGAATTTTCCTGGCGATATAATACAAGCCATAATAATAATTGTGTCTTTTTAAAGGTCTTTTAACTCCCACTTGTTCATTTGAAATCATGACATGCAATAACAAAAGTAATGATAATGTAAGTCGTGTCAAGTGATATATTAGAAATTGGTATGCGATGCAATAATAATAACATTTCTATTTGCATTTTAAATGATTATAAAGTATAGGGAGAGGAGAGAATAAACTGCTGCTTTTAAACTGTGCTCTACTCACATTACACATTCATAAATGCTGAATGCCATTATTACCAGCTGTCAAAACATAAATAAATAATAAAAAGAAATATTGGCGATGATTATATTTAATAACTTCATTTTATCTATTTGAGCACTGAAGTTTTTTTCTTGTAATGACCCGCATGTGGTGTTTGATATTTAAATAAATAATAAAAAGGAACGTTTTCCAATTAAATATATATATGACTGTGTACGATGTTAAAGATGATTTTTTCTACAGCTTCCCCCAATTGTAATGTTTAAGTTGCATAATATTTTACTAGAATTGCATGCAAATGGATAGAGTTGTTCGTCCTGCATTACTGCCCTGCCCTTTTCTTCCAATATTTATATGAAATTGTTACTTGTGTGTCAGTAATAGCAATTTATAAAATATAATATCACGTAAAGTATTGCATAATTAATCAATTACTCTTCTTTCATATATCTTGCCGACTCAATTTTCACCACGAAAATTAGATAAAGATTGTGATCTTACCAGCGTAGCAATTTCTTAAATTGAAGCGTTACTTTGTTGAATTACTTTTTTCTTTGAGGAGGAGTAATAAAAAAGCAGAAAGTAACAGGCTACAGGTAGGATGAGGCAAGTTTAATATAATATCCTCTTCGCATTTAGTTTTCATTTTTTAATTTGGAACTCTGAGCTAGATAAAAAACGGTTTCGTCTCAAGGCATATAAAAAGTGTAATGGTAGCATGAGCATGGCATTATATTAAAAATAACAGACGGGAAAAGCAAGCACACAAAAAAGAATTATTATAATAAAATTTCCCTTCATTTGAACGTGTTAGGAGCCCCGCTGTGTTCTTATTTAATATAGAATTCATTATTATTATTATCACATTTCATATCCTTTTTGTGGCAGATTTTTATAATGTACATTATAATGAAAGTTGAGAACTCAGAGACTACCAAAGCATACACACTGTATCTAAATCCTCTGTTGCAACAATTTTCCCGCCGGTAATTTCCTCAAAACATGCACAAAAATGATTCATATAGGAAACTCTAAATTGCTGTCAGCTGCACAACTTCATAATTCTTTGGACCTGTTTTATGCTGGCGATGTTGATATAATACAAGAGATAAAAAAGTCCTTAAACATTATGCATTTACCGACATACATGAGAAAGAACACGCGTTCTAGCTTTGGTCAGCAAAACAGCGTCAAAAGCTTAAGTTAGGAGTTTTCTCATGTCTAAATATTAAATCTATAATCAAGTATAATCCCATTTGCGAAGACAATATGCTAAACATATTATGGTAACACTGAATGGGGAAATCAAGCTGAAGAAAAAGACACAACGGCAGTATAAAACTTTTCAATGACGATGATCGGTTATTACATTTTAAAAAAATTATACTCAAACTAATGTCAGCAATCATTCAAAGAAATATTCCATCTTGCCAAACTATAAAGGAATACAACATTATGAAACTTCAAAACAACAAGAAATAAACTGAAAATACGAAAACATTCTCGCATTTCATTTCATCCAAAGTTTCATTGAAAATATACATGAATTTCTAAAACACTAAAATCGGCAGGTAAAAATGTTTTGAATAACAAACAAAGAGCCAGAAGAGTGTATATACCTAAACTGCATTTGGTCGCACTTTTACGGAAGGAGAAAAAAGGAAATGAGAGAACTGCGTGTCAAAAATATTTGAGCTCATAATTCACTTGTATATTTTGTGAAGTAAATATAAATGTGATACGAACTGTTACAAACTCTGAATATTCTAACGACAAAGCAATATGAAAGACAAGCTATTTGCTTGTTGGTGAGAGTCGAAAATTGTTAAAAAATATTATGCACTGCAGTACATGAAGGAAAGAACACACAACAAGCAGTAAGCACGTGAATGAATAGATATTTAGACAGAAAACAGCAGACAAAAACTCATTGAATGAGTCAACGTCCTTTCTCCACGCATTCACGTTGCCGTGTTGTGTGTCGATAAAGTAAAGTGGAGTAGAATATAGATGCTCATATCTCTTCTTTCCATCCAGAGTCAAGTGAGAAAAATATCGATTACTAACCCATCTTCTTCTTCCTTATTGATGCGCTGATATGTTGTTTCTTCAAATAAATAGGTATGTTTTGAATGTGTCTAAAAATCTTTACCAGCCATATCCTAAAAGTTTTAACGGAGAAAATGCTGTAGATAGGAAGAATACGTTTTTGACAGCCTTACATTAATATTTAATTTGAACATTAGTTTGCCTGTTTTTTTCTTATTTACTAAATAAAACCAGATAAGTTTGCGAAGACAAGCATGTTTTGTTTCTCCTGCTGGACTTTACATGACATGCATTGTAGTTGAAAAGTAGTACTTGAAAATATCTGATGAAATGTTTTTATATCCGATCAAAAATACCCATTTATCTTTATAGGTGCATCCGCTATAATTAGGTAAGTATACTACTAGCTCGATTTGTCTTTGCGTCATCGTCTATTGTATTTTATATATGTCTATTTTCTATTTGTCAACGGAGATTCAAAACAAGAAACGCCCACGGCCCCACAACCAAGAACCCAAGTAGGTAATAATAAAGGTAGAAATGTTCCTATCCACACAAAACATGAAACAATTTTCATATCATTCAATAACAAACAAAAATGTCTGAATGCTCATAGGCTTTAATATTTTTTGCTTTTTCCTTCGTCGTGTTAATGGATTAATATCATGAAAAGCTTTTGACGGTAGCGCACACTTAGATGTAGGCATTGAGATATTATATCTAGAAGGTGGTAATATTTTTCAGCGCCACAGGATTGTTATTCGTTTTGAGCGATTTCATATTACATAACATAAATAGTAATATTGATATATTTATTTACTGTTTAAACATATAGCTCTATAAGGCCTATGAATAAAGAAAAGTTGGCAATACATTCAGAAACTAGAAAATAGTCCGATTATGAAAGAATGACTATGTGGGTACTGTGCTCCATGCTAGTCAACCTTCTTTAAACACTAAATTGATTATAACGTTTCACCAATAGAATTGGAAACGGAAATTTACCCTTGTAGCAAAATAACTTTGCTCTAACCTAACATATCATATAATATGCCAATGTCAAATGTAACAGTAAGCAGATTGCATATGCATACCATTTCTCCAAAATAGCTACACACATAACAGCCTTTAGCAAATATTGTATATTTGCTAACTAGTACAATTATAAAAGAGAAAGTTGATGAAATCGGCATGTAGTAAGGATATCTTGTTACTTCGCTAACGTAAATCCAAGCTGACGTGCTTGACTACAAGGAGATGTATGATTGTTTTCAAAAGAAAAAGTAGCAGCGTGACATCACACTTTTTTTGCCTGTGGTGGTGAAAGTTTAGGGAAAGCATAAAAACAACTAAAAAAGAAAAAAAACTTTTCACCTTACTAGCAGTCTTTTTCATCTGGCTTTATACTCCTATTTTCTCATGTTTCTAGTTTCTACAAAGCTGTACTTATTCCATTTCATTTAACAATACTTTTCGCTTTTCTTACTATAAAGAGAAAGCGTGACACGCAATCAGACTTTTCACCAACCATGTATCGTAGCGTACAATTTTTGTTTCGCGTGTTTGATAAAATAGTAATACAGAAATCAAATCGTAGTAAAACCAATGGCCTTTCTCTTTGCCAACTTTCTCTAAACGTTTTCTCTTTGACTTGGGAAATAAGTTTTGATGATAAGTAATTCATTTACAAAATTTCAGAAAACACTATAATCATTATCATAATCATAATTATTCTTGTTTCTTTACCTGATATACAGCACTCCTGATCCATTATTATTAGTTGTTCCGTTATCATTCGAGGATCCTTTGAGGATTTCACGTTTCCAGCCTTTGGGAATACTGACTCTGTTCTTATTGTTATTGCCACCGCCGGTGGTGATAACATTGTTAACGCTGCTACTAATGATAATGTCAATGGCTTTACAACTGCTGCTTGTTGTGGTCGAAGTTGTGCTACTACTACTGATGTTGATAATAGCACTGTTGGTAATATTATTATTATCATTATTGTTACTAGAACTGCTGCTATTACATTTTACATTCTTATCACTATTCACATTAATATTAGCACTATTTTCACTGCCATTATCATCTTTATTGTTGTTCTTCTTGGTGTTGCTTGACACACTGTTAATATTATCATTACTATTAACACTTTTTTGGCTAGCACTAGTACCAGTCGCGCTTGCCGTTGTACCACCACCTACCACATCATCACTACTATTTCCACTGGCTTTTCTTAAAATAGCACCAAACGCAGTACTTAATGTGGTCACTGAAGAATCCGTAGTTGTTGTTGTTAAAGATGAAGATGCAGAGGACGAAGTACTGATTGTTTTGTTTGCACCCGTCGCATCTTTGTCCGCTTCACTGAATGACCGCTTGGAAATCTTTTGTGGTGAAGAAGACGACGGCGAAGGTAATGAAATAGATGTGGAATCAGTTCCTGGAGGCGATGACGCCATTTTGATAGCATCTAGAGTTACATTGCTATTTACAGTAGCGTCATCATTCTCTTCATCTAAATGATCAACCTCATTGTTGACAAAGTTTGCATCTTCAGCAATACATGAGAAATCGTTACCGCCACTGCTACTGTTAATCATGTTTGCATCCTCCTCATTGTTATCGCAATTGTCTGTAATGTTGATTTCATTGCTGGTCGCAATTATCATGTCGCTACTGCTGTTATCATCATTGCTTTGATTGCTATTACCATCACAAAACATGTCAGCAGTAAAACTGGAGTTAATGTGACTCATGCTACTTTCACTGCAGTTGTCATCAACGTCGTGATCATGATCACCAACGACATCATCGTCGTCGTCGATTTCTTCAGGCTCGTTAGTCGTTGTACTGATCACATTAACATCGGCTTGGCTGTCCTGGTGGTGATGGTGGAAACCACTTTCAGTTGGAATATCATCATCACGCATCATCCCTTCTACGACATTATCAACATCGTCATCATCATCTCCCATCATTGTATTTTCAGGTGTTTCAATGGAAGAATTTTCAACCACTGCAGATATCACATTGTGAAGTTCCACAGAGGAATCTGATGATGACTCATCAAGGTCATCAACATTGTTTGTGCAAAGGGCGACAGTAGAATTTGGCAATTCCAGCATTCCGATTCCCATAGAAGATGCCACGTGATGGTGTTGATGAATTGTATGAGATTGCATACAAGACGAAATGGAGACGGATGAGGAGAAAGCAAGATCACTTCCCACGCTAACATGCGCGTGTTGATGGTGGTGGTGATGTTGACAGTCTTGTTCATGGTTTGTATCAACCGACATTGGATGTATATGCTCAGTGGTCGTTCCAATGGACATTGGCACCGAAGTACAGTTATCACCCCCGCCAGAGCAAGTAGACGTACCTGATGTATTCATACAGTGGCTGGCAACACTAGTGCTCGTGCTGGAACAGCCTTCCTCGCCCATTGTTTCATACGAAGAGTCCAAATCGGATTGTCCGCCGGCAGAGGCGGCTCGAAATGGTATGTCATCATCGCTATTGGGCGTCAACAGATTTTGTTCAGGTGGAGGAACCAAACCCGTTGTTGTACGTTGTTGATGTGAGTGATGGTGTTGATGATGTTGTGACGGTGGGTCAACCATTGGGCTAAAAGGGTGGCTGTGATTGTTACTACTGTGAAGTTGATGATGGTGAGATAATTGTCTATGATTGTTAACAAAATTATTCTCCAGTTCAGATCTAGACGAGCCATTGTTCTCCAGGTAAGAAGGTAAAGGCATGGACAGTGACAAGGAGCGATGTTTTACAGCGGAAGCCGCCTTCAAATTGTTGTTCATAATCATTGACGGAATTCCTTCTTTAATGTCATGATGCTGCTGAGATTGTTCATAAGCACAACTTTTGAATTGTGTTGGCGTTGGTTGATGATGATGTTGACTGTGTTGCTGCGAATAAAAATTAGTATTTCCACAATTCCCACTTTCACTATCACCACTGCAAATGTTTTGATTATATGCATTATGATTTATGTAGTTCGTTCTGTTCGTGTTCTGTACACTATTATTACTTCCACTATCCGTGGAACAAGGATTTGGACTACTGCTGCTTGTACAACCACTATTCGGAGAGGAGGACGGAAAATATCCACCTCCTCCTTGTTGAGGTGGATGGGGAGACCAGCAGTCAGAAGTATTCATGTTGTTAGCACTGTTTGGAGTCATTGGATTCATTACAGGCGAGCCACGATTGCTCATTGATCCACATTCTCTTTTAATCATATTTCCTACAGGACCACTGGTAGAATTTGTGGTGAATTGGTTGTGATGATTGTTCATTTGGGGCATATTAACGGTATGAGGATGATTACTGTGATTTACATTGGTGTTAGCATTTACTGGAGCGTTAGTACAACCGTATCTAGCGGTGTAACTAGTATGCATATCCCCAGGTTCTGAACTAAAGGATTCTATCGAATTTCTCCTAATTGGCATTTGACCTCCTTGCATGTTTTGATGATGATGCGTTTGTTGCTGCTGCTGTTGGCTATAATTGTTATGATTGTTCGGAAACATCATGGGAGAACCATATCTAGCTGGTGTCGAGTTTCCTGACGATGTTGGATAATTGGGGTTGGGAGCATTGCCATTAGCAAAATATGCGGAGTGGCCTACAGGTACACTATTGGCACTTGCACCGTTACCGTCCTGACGATAGTATTGGTGCATTCTGCTATTGTTGCAATTTGTTTGATCCCCGCTGGGATAACCCGTAGAAGTGTCATGATGCTGATGGAGATCGTGATGCTGTTGATGCTGATGATGATGGTAATCTGTGTACTGACCAGATTGATTAGTGTTGTAAAATCCGTAAAAGTTGCCACCCCCTGACGAGTCCACATTATCACCACCACCTCCACAGTCACCTGTCATATTCACATTACTTTCTAAACTAGGCGTAGAACAATTAGACGACCCTGTTTTGTGTTGTTGGTGAAGATGCAAATTGCTAGGATTAGTACTAAATTGCTGCTGATGTTGAAAATGCTGCTGTTGTTGATGATGATGGTAATACTGACTTTGATCTATAACCTCACCAGATGCGTCATAGAACAATCCATTACTATTTGTACTGCTACTAATTGCATTACTATTACTATTATAACTACCACCTCTAATTTGGTTCATTGTTGTATGCACTACCCCTCCACTAGAGAGGTCATTTCCACCAGCAGAGTTGTTGCTTCCGCCAGTGGCACAATTAGCATTATAATTAGCAGCGGACCCGTAAAATGGTCTCTGTTGTAAATGTTGCTGTTGAGAAGGAAAGGGATTTGTTTGTTGCTGAGAGGAAGCACCATACGAAGTCGATGCAGGGGATGAACAAGAGCTCACATCACTCTCTGGGGTCATCATCCCACTGTTACTGTGATTACTTGGGGGCTTGACCCAAGGTGGCGTGGGTACAGGACATGGTGGACCAACCCCCATGTCCATGCACCCAGTACCTCCATGACTTCCTGGAGGACTTCCATAGCCGTGAATCGGACCGCCAGTTGGAGTGGCACCACTGCTACCAATTATACATCCACCGCCACCACCACTGGGATCATTTAAAAGATGTGGAGTGCGTTCTGTATTCATTTTGACCAACGCTTTGTAACTTTGCCATTCGCAATGGTCAATGGTGTCATATACTCATGTGGCAAATTTATTTATGAACAACTTCCACAAATTTTTAACTTATATAGTAAAAATGGTGATTTGCACATATCCTCCTACATCAGCAAATGGTAGATGATCTCTTTCATGAGAACCCATCTTATATTTCTGTAAACGACGAGAAAAGAAAGAAGAGCCGAGCAATAATAGTATGTAGTTTTTTTAATGGTTTGCGAAAATATGCATTTTGAATGAGAATGCAAAAATGTTGGCAATTATTTAACTACAAAAAAAAAACAGAACGCAAAATAAAATTTGCAATGAAAACTTTTTATGATAAAACACTCACCAGACTCAAAACAGAAATCCACGTTGTTCTCGTTTTCCTGGAAATACGTGATTTGATGACTTTACGAAGGGTCCACACATTGAAACACAATACAGCACGTGTTCACGTATTCATGTAGTCAGAGGAAAGACCATAAGTGCACAATGTCATTGTATAATATTATCTCGACTTAGCCTTCTTAAATCTCCTCCTCCACCTTCAACAATGCAGCAAAGAACTGGGCTCGCTTTTGTGTGTTATCGCTTTTATGATGAAGAACCGGAGAGAGGATCAGCATTTTCATCTTCATTCAACGAGACATGAAGGATGAATGAGGTTCATGTGTGAATGGAACAACCAGTCTGCCTGGCCCTTCTTCTTCTTCCACCACCACCATCAGTTCCATCATCATCCCTCTGAACATATTGTACACTTTGTTTTCAAAACCCACCCTTGCAAACACATACATAAATACACATCCCTTTTCCGTGTAATGCAACCCCGGAGGATTGCTGACAATACAACACTCGTTCTTTAGCTCTCAGTTATTATCTCATCATCCCTCGAGAAGGAAAAAATCATAAAAGTGTATTTCAGTCAGCAGTCAGTACTCTCCGTACGCGCACTCATACTTTTAATCCGTCCTCTTGGGTCGTTATCTCCAGTCAATAGGTATCCCGTAAAAAATCAACCAGATCTTGAATTACAGCGTATTAACCAGCAGGGATAAAGTACTACTTGGTTTACGTTTTTGCACTTCATCATAATAAAAGTCCAACTGACTGTGACTGTGATAACAAAACATCATCACTCACTTCCACCGTACCACATGGTACGCAGACAAGTTAAAAAAGGATCTTTCTCTAAATTAAGACCCTACACATGCACTTATCAATACATCCATGAATTCATATAAGGTTCACATTTGTAGGGTAACTTTACATTTTTCAACAATCCGTACAGGTATGTATAGGTATTTTTTAAATCATACTGCGAATTTCGTATGTATCGGTGAAAATAATTATGTATTTATGTAATGATATAATAGATGATTGAATCAAAGTGATTATAGAAAAAGGGAAGAGCAAATAAAGAGAGGGGCCCTATATTTTTACCTGGGCCTTTTTTGGAAGCCTTATTTTATATACATTTAAAAAATGTACTCACGAGTAAATAGTAAATCTTTTTATTTTCCTTCTCGCTAGTGAAACCAATCGCACCAGCAGCACATCACTACCAACAATGCAGTACTGTACGGAAAAAAATTATGATGATGTGATGATCAATGATGATAATGTTGCACTGCTTATATAATTGGCATGTACATTATTTTTGTTTGTGAGAGTATGTGTGTGCGCTCTTCATGATGTGATGATCCATCGTGTTTGTTGCTCAGTTTAATGTTAAAATACTTCACACTGGAGGAAAGATGCACTTTGGTTTTTATAGCGATACATATTATAATGATACGCGACTGAGGAACAGAAAAGAGCACACACACACATTCAAGCAAGAAGACAAGGATGATGTTGATGATATTATTATTGTACCTATAATTACGGCTTAAAGCTTAACTTAACTCGGTACACATGTATCCTCGTCGTCATCATATTATCGTGTGGTGGTGTGCTGATGATGATAATAATATGATGTGTATCCTATGCACATCTTATCATCATCGTCATCATCCTATTATTATTATGCATAATATGTATGTAATGTGTACACAAAAAAAAAGAAATGCATGGGCATGAATAGTCTGTGTGTCTGTGTCCATAAAAAAGTCTATCTGTGCTGTTATGTTTGTGTTTCCTGAAGAGATACAATTTTTCGTTTGTAACCAAAGTCGAATTGGTTGGTGCAGTAAAAAACAACACTATAACCAGCACAGAATAAGAAGTTTACAACTTACAAGTGAGTTGTGTTGTAATAAGGAGAAGAACAGCAGTCGTCGTCAACTGTGTGTGACCGTAGTACTTTTACTTCTTGAAAATCATGGCAATTAATGCAATGGTTTAGCAAGAGAGAAAGAGAATGTATGAATGTGGATGATAGCATGGACATGATGATGATGATGATCCAATAGATTTAATGGTAAAAGATTTCCAACTCCAAGCAAACTACTACATTCTTCACAGTAGTGCAGGCAGACAAATACAACTACTGCTCTGCTGCTGCTCTTCTATAAAGTTTTGCATTAAAAAACAAAAACCTACCTAAGTTTGTTACACTCTGGCTAGTTCGACCTTCATTTCTCAAATAAATGGTTACACACAAGAACATCTCGTTGTTCTCCTGCTCTAACTCATGCTACTGCATTTCTTTCGCGTTGTTGGCTTCTCAGCTTTTTTGTTCAACTTGTTTGTTCGAGGTGTAATGTGGAATACCTTTTTCTATTCATTTCTCACTCAAACTCAACTCCCCAACTACAATGTTGTAGTTGTATCAGAATATTACGATGGTGGTATTGGTCTTGTGTAAGAGAACAAGAGAAGTAAAGGTTTGGTACAGTGGTAAAAAGTAGTCAATCTTGCTTGTTCAGTTTCATATGACAAATATCATAACGCTTAATAAGAATAGCAATGCCACATGCAATGCGTTATGCCGAGTAGTCTAGTGTGTGAAATGTAAATCTGCACACAAACAAGACAAATTGCATATTACTTGCTGCGTAAAAAAAGGTAAATGATATAAAGAGCAAGAATCAAGATGAACGAAGATTGACGATTATAGATGGAAGGAAAAGCTGAGTTTTGTAAATTGCTAGCATAATGATTTTAATTGAATTCCAGAAAATATATGAATGATTTACTAAACAAATGCAAAACGATAATGTATATTGCCATTATTTCCTTTGATGCTAAGAAGCATTTTGATTTGAAGAATATGACTGGTTTTTTGGAGTTTGAATACAATATAAGAAAAGGAAATTTGAAATTTGAAATAAAATTAGTCCAATTTCAATCTCAAAAATTATTATTTTATTACTGCAAGTTTACTTGTATCATGTGTCTAATAATTTTAGCGAATATATAATAATAATATTATGATAATAACCATTTTTATACGGCATGCACGTAACATATTTTGTATCATTCGTCTAGAAAAACGAAAACGGATAGAAATATTTTTTAGAAACGATGACATAGAAAATGACAACGAAGACGGGATATGACAAAACAACGAAAATAGCGACACTAACATAAAATAGATACATATTAGATAGTAAAATATTCGTAATAGATTATAGTAATAAAAACAATACAATGTAAAGCTAATACACAGAAGGCAATGCTATAATGGAAGTTTTATTGGATCTACCAGATACAATCCACATACGGAAAATTCCCTTAGCCCTAAAGAATGAAACTCATTCCAAATAACTTATCCGCATCATCCAACAAAACCTAGTCCCTCGAAATGCCATTAACCATTAAGAATTTTGAAGTTGTCTATCATTACATCCTCTATTTTCATTTCTTACATGAATACACAAATGACTGTTTCTAAACAGCACATAAAATTATGACAACAGAGTAGTCCAAGTATACTACATAATGGTCGTTTATAATCATAAAGTTCCCACAAACTTGCTCGTAAAATCATTTATATCAATAATTATTATCTATATTTTAGAATTTAAAGTAGCGAAATCAAGTCTTAATGACTCTGACATTGTACACCTGCGGAACGAGGTTCATCATCTTCGTCATAATAGCTACCACCTCCACCATGTCCTGCTCGGCGCTGATGGGCTTTAGGGTCGAATTCACGAAGTGTTACTTCTTCAGCGTCATCCGAAATAATGCACTCGTTCCTATATTAATCAGAATGATTATGTTCATTAACTTCCATTGTTGCAAACAACACAAAATGTCGTATCATCTTAATCTTAATATCAACACAATGACACAAATGATGCAATTAAAATATTTACCTCGGAGGGAGACAAGTTTCAAGTTGTGGACATAATTCGGGAGCTAATTGTTCCGGAAATTTCACGTTGAACTGTATAATAAGCTTTCCTTTATCATGAGGGCTTCGGTTTATAGGCATTCCTTCATTCATCACACATTTGATTTCACCAGGTTTTACAACTTCTCCTGGGATCGATGTAATGACCAAGTGTCTTTGATCCAGAGTCTCGATCACTTTCTGGAAACCACACAGGGCTTCCACTAGTTCCAAATCCATGTTCAGGATGAGATCTTGACCTCTTCGTCTGAAATAACATCCATACCAAATTGCTTATTTCAAAATACGGAATTTAGATTTAAGATACTGAGCAATCACAAATGCTTAAAGGCAAGTCCTGCGGTGCCTAGTGTATAAGCAATTTAATGCAAAAATAAATACCTAAAAAGGGGATGTGGCTTCTCCTCAATCACGATGATAATATCACCAGGTTCAATTCCGGGTTCTTGATCTCCTTCTCCACGCAAAACGATTTTTTCTCCATCCTCCATTCCGCGTTCAACATGAATTTGCACAAGTTTGCGATCCTTAACGATTTTCTTTCCTTGACAATGTTTGCACCTATCACTAGGGCTAACCCTTTCACCCTGACCATGACAATCTGTGCACATGGTCTGCATATGCTGAATCATGCCTGGTCCGAGTTGTTGAACGCGGAATATCACACCGTTACCCTTACACGTTGTGCACTTCTCAGGAGCTTTGCCAGATTTACTTCCGCTACCTTAGGGAGAAAAATGCATTGGTTTGGTTATGGTATTAAGGCTAAACTATATTAATAATGTTATACTGTGACATTAAACTGATACTTCACTAACCTTGACATTTCTCACATATGACGTTCTTATGCACGGCTAATTTGCGAGTAGTGCCATTATATAAATCTTCTAGAGGTAAATTCAGTTGATGCACAACGTTTTTGGCTCGTCTAACTCTCTGCCCACCTCCGCCGCGCCCACCAAATCCGCCTCCGCCAAAGAACATATCAAATATATCCCTGTAATGAACAGAAAAAACCATCAGAAAAAGGATTTTTACAGAAAATACCTAACTAGAAAATAGAAGTTTGTTGGGCTTACATAGGCGAACTAAAACTGGAAGAGCCAGCGCCAGATCCTTTGATAGCCTCTTCACCACCCTGATCATATACACTTCTTTTCTGCGGGTCGCTGAGGACTTCATAAGCTTGTGAGATTAACTTGAACTGAAAACGTTAAGCAAATACAAATTTAATGATTTTTAATCTTACAGGAACAACCAACACCTCATCATCATCATTCAAGTTTCAGTATCTTGATGACTCACCTTATCTCCTTCATTAGGATTCTTATCTGGATGGTACTTCAGGGCAAGTTTCCTGTAGGCTTTCTTCAGCTCATCTGCAGTACAGCTGGGCTTAACTTCTAAAATGTCGTAATACGCTGTTTCCTTCACCATTTTGAGTGATTAGTTAATATGACTCTAGTTGCTGAATGATCAGTATAGTATAAACGTCGATAATATTGATTGGAGTAGTGAAGGATGGAGGTACAAAGCGCCAAGAGCACTGCTCAGAGGTGAATCCCACAGGCGTCAAGTTTCAAAAACCTGTTCAGCAAGTAAATACATTCATCATCATCATTTATTCCACCAAACAATTCCTCCAGTCACCAGTCATTCAATCAGGAAGAGGAAGAATGCACCTGATAAAGAGAGCCTTGAAACATAATGGATGCTTTGCTAATTGACCAACCTTATATATTGTTGTAACGCACAGGCACAGCCCCCAATAGATTCCCTAAAAGTAGCCCTCAATGTAACTTCTTCCAAACTCCTTTCACACTAATATGTACTCCGTTTTTTCAAAAATTATATATTATTTTTGATAATGCTTTCCGGTAAGAAATCTTACAAATTTTCTTGTTTCTATTCACCACCCCAACTACAAAATTTCAGCGCACCCTCAAGAAAAGAATCCGTTCAACTAACTGAAAAATGAGTAACTCAATTAAACATGTTCAATTCAAGATGATTCGATGCTTTTTTCCATGGAATCGTGTGGAAGCTCCGTGGTCTTTCTTCTTCTACCTCCTCACCATTATGGATTTTTTGTATCACATCAATTGATTCACTAATACACAGACTGGCTGCCTAAATCACGATTTTCCTGAGTGTTGCTGCATGAAAATTGCACTATCTCACTGGTATTTTCGTAAAGACCAAAAATGTACAGAAAGGCTTTGCTTCTGGCTTTTTGGGCTGTGCTCGTAAAGCAGTAAAATACATAAAGACATTTACGCATACCTACTCTTTCTTTTTTCAGAATTCGAGAAGTTTCTGAATTTCTCGATGTCGTCATCTGCTCGACAAAGTAAGCATGCACCAATGAGAAACTGGTATAGTGAGGAATTGGCTGATCATTGGAGAAGCTAAAAATTATGAAATTTTAGAGGGAATATTTTTCTATGATATTTTATTAAGCCAGGGCTTACAGAGAATTGAACAAAGACAAGACACACACAAGAAAATGGATAAATTTTGCAAGCGCTTCGTGAATAATATTCGCAAATTTGCAGTTGTATGTTGCTTTCAGCCAGGTAGAATATGGCATGATGAAATATGAAATGTACTATCCATCATTAAATTATTATAACACATTTGTTTGCTAAATGCTAATTTTTTGTAAGAATTTGTGCCGTAGCGTAGAGTTAGTGTTCGCAAAATAAGGTAACTATCCAATTACGACTACGAGTTTACATTTGTTTTACAAATTTTTATTGGGATAATGTGAACCAAGCGTTTTATTTTGTATTTATAATCTAGTAAGCTCATAATAATCAACACAAGAGGAATCAAGGGAAATAAATCAATTATTATTACATAATATTTATTTTAAGAGGAGGAACACGGGATGATAAGCCTGGAACCT
>JAQFYG010001081.1:0-21500 GCA_034694325.1 Entomobrya corticalis
ACATTACAGCAGGTTTTAAAAATCAGAGAAATTGAATAAGTTAAAGTAACAAGAAGTTAATAAAATTACTTTACTTTAAAACTCCTAAATGCATGTTACTCGGTACACATGCTTTTAAATATTAATTGGTTGTTTTAAATATAATTTATCTTACAACTCAGTTAATTACACTGGTAAACTATGTAATTTTAGCAGAAATAAATGTAGTTTGCCCACATAAACACCAAAATAAAAAGTTAAAAATTTAAACGAGGCGTTTCTAAATATTGAGAGGAAGTAGACACTTCCACCTGCTTTGTTTTCCTTTTCAGTTAACAAAAATCTGTTACTGTCGTAGAAATGCTCAAGATTGGAAGAAATACAAAGAAAGTAATAAATTAAAAAGTAAAAAGTTTCACCTGGGTTTAAAGAGTATAATAGAGTATTGTACATTGTACATCAGTCAGAAAAATTGGAAAGAAAAATTAAATACTATATCAAAAACCATTTTAAGCTTTATTTAATGACCATATCTTTTTTATCCAGACTGCTATTTGACCCCAATTTTTAACTACACTAAACATTTAACTCTTTTATTTTTAAACTTCTACGGTGCGTATGTGCGCGACGATGAATTTCCGATGTGATTTTATATAGTACAAAGGTAAAAATGTACAAAAAATTGACTATGTACGTATTATATTTATGTTTGTTTTGTATTTTATAATATTCTACAAAGTATTAGACAAAATGTTTATAAAAATAAATTTTCATTGTATTATACAGAAAAAAAGCACAAATGTATTAATATTTTAAACTTGATGACTTTCTCTCTTGTTGATTAACACGGAGGATAAATAAGTTGTGAGTGAAATGCCGAAGACGACTAAAAGTAGAGATGAGAGATTTCTAGGGAGAAAGGGAAGACTACAGCTCCTTTTTTAAATACAGCCATGTTAAATCTAAAATATACTTTTAAATAATATTTCAAGTTAACTGTAATGGTTTTATACACTGTTACAGGGAAAAGACAAGGGAGATATGTTAGTTAATAGATGTTGATATTTAATATTTTAAATATAAATTAATTCTAACTTTTACAATTGATATTTCAAATGCTATATATAACTAAAGATCTTATACTTTTGATCCACCTATTCACTTATGATGTTATACAAGTGCAAGTCAAAGCTCACAAAATATCAATATTTCTAACTGTTTTGGGCAATCTCTTTGTTCTTTGGCGTGGGCATTCCGATAGCTGCTGCTGTTGCAGAGGACGCTCCTTTGTTGTCCATTTCACAGTCGGAAGATGAAGCACTTGACTGCAGCTCGGACTGTTCTGGTCTTGACGATTTGAATGGATCCCCAATCACTGTAACAGTTTTCCCATCCATCGACTCGGCAGCATTTCTTATTGCTGGATATTGATGATGAGAATCAATCTGGGACTGATGATGATTTTCCCCAAGAACCAAGCCACCATTATGCACATTTGTATGATGATCTCCTTTAATAAAGCAAAGTCTTATTTCCAAATCCCGTTGTCCGTTAAAAGTGCCAATTTGAGTTTCCACATTGACCACTGTAGTAGCCGTTGTTGAAGATGAGCTCTGAATGCCGTTAAATTTTGCTGCTCCTCCTCCGATTGCTCCAAAAGTAAATAACCCTGATGCCCCTTCTTCATTACCACTATTAACATTATTACCACTGAAACCACTATAATTATTAGGAAAACGGTCGTTTCGAGAATGAATTTCGTTAAAGTCTGGTTGCTGACCACCAATGATATTGTTATTTGAATCCCTGAGGAGATCTCCTCCTCCACCACCCATTAACCCATCCCTATTAATACCAATAAAATTATTATTACCATCTACCGAACCATAATTATTGCGTCCGTTGGCAAAGAATTGGTCCACCATCATGGTCAATGTTGTTGAAGCAGTTGCAGATGTAACTGTGTGTGGAGATGGAGATCCACTACTGCCAGAACTGGTCCAAGGTACACAGTTACCGGATATACTGCTATTTAAATCTAATATGTCTGCATGTGTAATTCCTCCGATTCCACTGGAATTACTGATTCCATCACTGGATGGTTTCCAATGTTCATCCAAAAAGTAAAAGTGATCTAAATCTTTGTTCCCATCACTTGAATTTGGCGAGGATGATGATGACGACGTCGACAAATTGCTGGCAGTGGATGGTGACGGAGAACTCTGTGGACCTGGTGAAGAATTATTACTTGAAGAAGATTCGCCGTTCAAGATGGTCGGCGAGGGGGATAATTTTAACGGAGTGATATCCAATTTCGCTTGTGTTAATGGACTTCCTGTTGGAGACTGAATGTTAAGGTGCTCGTTGCTACTCGAGCTACTACTTGTTCCACTGCTGCAACTTCCTCCGATAATAGATTGATTAAGATAGTGACTTGGATTTCCAATACCGATGCCTCCACTTCTACTATTACTATGATGATTGTGATGAATTATATGATTATTTCTGTGCTGATGACCTTTAAATGCTCTCTTGTTACTTCCTAATCCTCCAACTCCTCCCGAAGAAATGGAAGAGGATGGATGGTAACCAGTACTCCGAATTAAAGGAGAGCCCGTATACAATCTGGTTGTCTGGTTGGAGCCACCACCACCATACTGATGATGACCGTTGTGATGGGGGTGGTGATGATGAGGCGGTCCATGATGATTATTCAAGTGGAGAACTCCTCCAGGATGCTGAATGTGTGGTGGTCCCGTTGGACATGGTAGATGGAAGTGTCCAGGATGATGAGGTGGGGGATGTTGCTGATGATGGTGGTGATGGGGATGCGGGGGGTGTGGCGGATAATGATTGGGATGTTGATGATAGAATTGACCTGGTGATGTCGAACTATTAGATGAAGTGTTGTTTGCGTTATTGGAGGACGTGCTGGTGGAGGTGGAGTTGCTGTTGTTGTTATTTGTGTTGGGGTTAGCACTACTAGCACTCTGATGGTGACGAATTAATTTCACTCCAGTGTAGTATGAAACCCGCTGATGACTGTTCAGCTCCGCTGTCATTATCATACCCCGAAGACGGAAACATCCACGATGTTTTCAGGAGACCACGCGGAATGGTCACCGTTCCACCCTCAAAAATATAAAAATACATGACACGGAAAAATTAAGCACATGCAATGTCAATACGTTGTATAGTGTAGGAACAGCAGCATATTTAGTTAACTAGTTAACTGAACTATCAAATATATAGGTAATATTGAAATCAAAACCCATGACCTACTTTCTGAACGTCAACAAATCAGCAAAACAAGCTCTTTTATGCAATGCAACATATTTATAACCGCTTACAAGTTTAATTGCTTTTTGCAATATAGGAAAATATTTCTGGTTGCCGCTATTCATAAATGCAGTTTTGCTGTATAGCATTTTTCTACAATAATGAATTATTCAATAGTCTTAATTAGCTATTGATTGATTTACTACTTTCTGCTATTAATGAACATTTTTACATGGCACATATTTGCTTCCGCCATGTAATTCAACATTATGCTATTCTGTTTTTTGTATCAATAGATCAAATAAATTAACACTCTGGTTTATTTCTATTTTTTATCTAGATTAGAATCATATTAGCAATTAATTTATATAAAACAATGTTGAATGATCTTAATGACAGCGTACCTTCTAGAAACAAGAGAAATCCACAAAACGAGACTGTTTATCGTCTCCAGCTTTACGGCATTCGTTCCTTCACCACGGAAGGAAGGAGTCGGTAAAATCTGTTTTTTTTTTCACAGACGAACTTCTACTACACTCCTACTTCTTCCCTGTTTCTTCTTGTATCGTATTGCCCCGCAGCTGGAATCAGTTTTTTCTTTTTCACTTTTTCTTGCCACAGCGAAACACTTGTTGACTTTAATAGTTTTTTTAAAATCTGTTTTTACTGTTTCCACCAAAATGAAGATGAATGTCACAAATACTAATTTTCCCAATGTTTCAATGATTGAAATTCCGAAACAAATATTGAGCACACTCACGACACTTTTCTTTCTTGTCACACAACTTTCAACTTTTTTTCTCAAAACCAACAAATACCAGTTTTAAGGCTGTTTCAGCCGTCGTCCAAAATAGCTATACAAACAACTTTCTTGAGTGTTCCTCATGATGATTGTGTTGTTGTCTTCCGAATAATTATATCACCACCTTCTTCACTCCACTCCATATTGAATCCCCATCTCCTTGAGCTGTTCATACTCCAAATTTTAAAAAAGAACAAAAACAAAATTAAATCTTTATTTCCTCTATAAAAACCAATACAAACAATGATATCAAATATTCTATCTGTCTATATGTCATGTCACCAGCACCAATCCTTTATATTTTTAAATGCCATTGATTACTTACTACTTAACTTACGTTTTGTTGTTTGCTGCTTAAAATAAATTATAATCTAGTTGTAAAGCAGGGCAAACAAACAGGGCCACATCCACCACAACACTACTTTAGTCATGTCGCCACTGCCATCCCATTCCGAAAATATCTTTGCACATGACAAGCGCACTATTTGCTATACATTTTTTTCCTTCTCATATAGCATCTTCTTCTTATTCGCCCTCTTGTCTATAGACATATGTGACAAAGACGAAAACAAAAACAACTAAAAAACTGCAGCACTAACGACTATATCACAACAATGATAATAACACGATGTCGTCGATATCAACTTGCTGTACACAACAAACGATATTTTATTGTTGTGATGTTAGTTAGGAAAGTGTAGTAGTGTGTCGACTGACGATGATGATAATGATGATACTCGCATCATCATTCCCATCTCATCCTCTTCTTCATCTCTGCTTATTATAGAAGCAGTAGTGGTAGTGGTCTGGTATCAACAAAGAGAAAAAGTGATTTTTCATGATTAGCAATATAGCTCTCTTCTGCTATAATAATATGATGAGCAATTTAGTTTTCTCTTAATACAAACATGAAAACGCATGCAAGTGTGTATGTGCTGCATACACACAGGAAATTAAGAGAGAGAGCAACCAATGTGACCAAATTGTAATACCAATACCACTACAAACTGCCAAAACAGCATTAATAATAATAACAATAAGAAATGGTAATACTGAGATGCAGAGCACAAGCGCTTAAGTTTTTGCTCTCACTTGAAACTTCAACCCCAACCCCCACAGTACAACTAGTACAATGGCAAAGTGACTCCTCTTCTTGGTCCTTTTCTTGATAAGCTAGTATGCACCAGGTAGTGTATCTCTTTAAGCGATAGTGCTAATATACTCTTCTTTCTTCCTTTACAAGAGCAATTATAATATTAACCAGGCCATCGTCAAACAAACAAAAAGGAAAAGAAATAGAAAAAAATAAAACGTTATAACAAGGGAGCTCACAACTTTTTTGCCACTAGACTACCACCACACCACCAACTAAGCCAGTCCCACTCTCGAGGTTTTAGAAAATCTGTCCCAAGAAGAGTGACAGACACGAAAACACTAGCACTCTTTTGCCTTTACCCCACAACTTCATATCATCATCCCCCACTCATTTCGCTATAAACAGAAATACCTTACTTTTATCCCCATTTGCCATTATTCTACACACCTTTGCCAAAAGGGATGAAAAATAATATGTATGTATACCTGACTAATAGCTCTACTGTGTCTGTATGTCAGTAAAATAAGCAGTACGGAAATGATTAAGTTCGAGTAGAGTACTGACGGTTGATGATGATGGTGATGGTATCATCATTATCATCTCGATGAAGCTTAGTTTGGTTAACGCTTTGCTTGTTTTATTCATCATTATCATCATCAAGCTATCATCATCACTGCGTGATGCACTTCTTGCATATTAGATAGATATAAAGTAGAGAGAAATGAAAAACAGCGTATCAAACAAAGAGTTCCCTTAAAAATGTGCGAATAGGGATTAGGTATATAGCATATAGGTAGGTATGCAGTCAGCAGTGTACATACAACAATGTATATAAAATTTTAAAAAAAGGAGAACATCATCGTATTAAATATATATTGTATGTGAGCTGAGAGCACTATATAGAAATGCGAGTAAAAAGTTTTCTATTGAGACTAGGACAATGCTAATCTAGGATCTCTGCAGCTGATCATCATAATACTGCTGACTGACTGACTGACTCACTAAACAGGTAGTAGAGAAAAAAGGTGGTGGTGGTAAAAAAGAAAGGCAGTAAATAAAACAAGCAACACATGACTGTTTTCATCATCATGATCATGATCGGTGTAAAGTAGCATAGTCGCACGGATGTGCTGGTTGTCTACCGATATAATATTATGTACAAATCCAATTTGTACTTTTTGTGCAGTTTTGTGTGCATCCTCTTCTCTCGATTCCTCATCATCATCATCCATCCTATCTATCCTCCTCGTCTCTCGCTTTATTTTACTGACAACAATGTGTGAAACTGGTGAATAGGGAAAAGTGTGTTACTTTTAGTACTGGTTAGATGAGTAAAAGGTAAAAATCAACTCAAACATGCATATATGGAAAATTCTCTAAATGTTTTGCTGCCTCCTCCACCTTCAACACACTGTATTACATACATAAACAGACTTTTGTGCGAAATTGCATCGCACTATATGCATTTTACTTTGCCCCTTTGTATTGATTGTCTAGTCAGTGACTAGTGAAAAGGAGAACAATACCGACGGATGAAAATGTTCATGATGGTGAGCTTCTTCTTCTTCATCATCATCATCATGTCTATGAGGAACGAATAGGTAGCTTTCTTCACTGATTCGAAAAAAGTCTCAATTCATTTCAGGTTTGATTTTTGCCTCACTGCATAATCATTCATATTGCACTTCTTTTTCTAGAGAATAACAACAAGATATATCAAATAAGCTTGATCATCGTGATCATTCTTTTCTTCTTCTTCTTTTAAAGGATGATACTACTTACTTGCTGGCAGAAAAAAAATAGATTTTTAAAAAGTCAACCTGCTTTTTTTCTTGTTGTATTAAAACCATGTCCTCTTTCAGTAGTGCTCTGTTAGTCAGCAAAACTACTTTTTTAAACATTAAACATTGCCACCGGCATTGTCATCTCTGAAGAAAAAATCCTTTTTTGAGAACGGTATCATCAACAACAATAACAAAACAAGAGCAACAGAACAGAAAACTCTAGATAAGATTATTATGTCGTTTCAGTGGTATATGGTAAGTAAGTAAGAATGGTATGCATTTTAGGATGACAGCTTTATTTTTGAACTATTTTACCAAAAATAAACACAAAAAAGAGTCAGAAAGAAACTTTTTAAAAGGAATAACAATAAGCGTAATAATAATAATAATAATAATAATAATAAATGAATGTTTTTCTTGTTCGCTCTATTGCTAATGCATGCGAAAAAAAGAGCATGCAAAAATACTTACACCTGAAATATATAAATGATCACTATGATCATCATCTTTATATTTTCAAAGTTAAATATCATGCAACCTGCTTTTCTCATCTTGGTGCGATGTGATGTTGACGAATGAGTGATGATATATTATGCGCTTTTGCATGCAGCGCAATCTTTTTTTTGCAGAAAAATAAACTGTATAAAAAGTAAGATACCTATACAATGGCAGGTAGTCTCTTATCGTTGCTCATCCTGTGTTTACCCTACAAAACGCTTTAAGAAACCTCATCCTCAAGAGTAATAGATCACGTTGTTTACTATACCACATTTGTGCCTGTCTACATACATATCATCCAATCTAGCAATATAGTAAAGATGAATGCATGTATTATTCATATACCGGCAAATGCAGCAGTGCACATTCTATATAGCAAAAATGATTATTGCAAACCAGCCACGCAAAACAACGCATGTTTTTTGTTCAAAAGTGGCATACACGCTTTCTGCTTCTTATTCGTCTCTCTTCCTTTTTCAAAAATAAAAAGAAAGAAAATCGCAACTACAAGAACAAATGCCAATTGTAGAGCTGAGTGTTTGGATTAATTTGCTCGCTACATTATTTGGGGCAATATGCAAGTGCAATGTGTTCGTCTGTTTGTTTACCCATTTTATAATTTGAAAGTTCAAATTTTCCTGAAATACTTCAACTTTTATGGAATACGGTGATTTGTTTTAAATATATTTCCTGTATTTGGCACAAATTGCTATAATGTCTATGATGGGATTTCTTGATTAATTTAATATGAATGTCTAATGCTGCAAGCATTACGATCTTGGCTCTTCAAGAGCTTTTTTGAAACTTGGGTTTTTCTTGTCTAAATACCAAAAACACGTCAACCAACGCAAAAAGAAGAAGTATCGCGAACGCACGATATATCGCGAAAAGATAAAGAAAAAAGAAATAAAAATTTTGCCCTCCTTCTTCTTCCTTCTTCTTGTGTAAAACCACACATTCATCAGATCAAAGAAACTCTTCTGGTGATGTTGGTTGGTACATGTGCCTACAAAACATCACATCATAAAATGGTAAAAGACAAGTTTTTAGTTTTTATACCTTTTTATTGAACCACAAGAAGCGAAGCTCATCCTGGTTTTAAAAATATACATTCCTAATACGTATATCTAACACGCATGAATTGATACGCTTAAGTACAGAGAAGAAGAAAACATGAAAGATTATAATATCTTGATAAGATGAGCACAAAACTCTTGTTGTAGTTTATTTACTTTATTTATTAGCCATGAGTCGGTATTGTTTAATAAAAATTGATTACAGAAAATATATTATTATAACGTTACATTCTTCTTCTTTTCTCGAGAGACCACAATGAAATAGTCCTTTACATGCTTCATCTTCTTCTATTCAATAATTATTGAGATTTTTAACTTAAAAATAATATGTTGCATGAAGAAAAAATATGTTGCGAGATGAAAAATGAGGAAGCGTTCAAAAAGCAATGGGGACCAGCTTGCTGTCTTGTGTCAAGTCATGTCAAACTCAATGTTTCTATTTCTCGACTATAGCTTATAGCCTTACAATAATAATATGTGTAGCAATAATATTTAATGTGGTTTTGGCAAACTCAACAAATGATTATGATGTCTATAGAGCTTATAATCATAATAATAGCACACGGCTGGTCGTGAAAATAGTAATATAATTATTACTATTTACTATATATATTTTTACTTTACTTCTTCGTTGACCTGCTGACATACTAAAACATCTAGAGAGAGAAAAAAGAGACACAATTTGCACAAGACTTATAATAACCAACATAATATCTAGGTATATCAAAAGCATTGTCTTTTTTGTGTACACACATGCATATCTCTCATGAGCTTACGCATAATTTTGTACGCAATGCCACCATCATTACCATTGTCGTGTGTAGCATATTGCATTACAATATGAAACGAAAGCTTTAAATGCTTTAAAAATTACAGCTGTATGTACTAAGCTGTAGAAGAACAAAGTATTGCTGCATATTGCATACTTAAACATCAAAGCAATAATACCTACAAACGCTATATGCTGGCTTTTAACTGTCGAGTAATTTGCAGGAAATAAATGTGTTTTGATGACTTTTGTAGGCGGAATAGTTTGATACATGCACACGGTGAGAAAAAATGAGCACGAGCACACACACAGAGATACCTACACAATTTTAATGTTTAAAGTACACAAGTTAAATGGTGACATTTTTATCTGATTCTTTCCTTTTGTTATATATACGGATTGCAAACAAACTGCCATTATAAACTTCCATGTCCCATTATTATTGAGAGTATGTGAGTGATACACTTTTTTCTGCATCAATTTTATTTCATTACTACTACTGCATTACTTGCTACTAATGCAATGGTTTAAACACACTTGCATTATTATTGCAGTTTTTCATGACAAACGCTCTTTCGCACGACATTGCATTGTTGTTTTGTGGCGGAGGAGGAAGAAGGAGTGTGTGTGTCAGCAGTCATTTGACCAGTTTCACTTTACATGACGAAAGGACGGGCCAGATGGTAAACAAGCCAAGATACAAATGAGCATGCAGCAGACAGACAAAACATTAATTAGTTTTTATGTATTCAAGCAAAATAGAAAGAAAAAAGAAAGAAAATGTGAATAGAAAAGAGAGGAATTTGAAACTGTATCAGTAGAACACAACCTGGCTTTAAGCTCTCTCTTCTTCCTCCTCGGCTTACTGAATTGAAGAGTTCTCTTTGGCAAATGTTTATTTACTTTTTATTATTTTTGCGTGCTGTCGTGTCATGTCGTGTGTATATAATAATGGTTAAAAAGTTAAAGCAGTAGTACTAGTAGCCACCACCATCATTATACTGCATCTCTTCTAAATATTATGTAGATACCTATATAGATATTTGTATATTAACTCTTATAATTCTAGTACAAGTAAAATGGCAAAATAATAACAGGGGCATATAATACCATTATTATTGCATTTTCTACATAGGGCCAAAAGGCAACACAATAAGACGAAAGATTGCAGAAGACGAAAAAAGTCGTGCTGTCAGTCGTGTCATCATGAGGAACAAGGAGTTTAAGTGGAAGAGAAGTTGGCGTTTATTTCGAAGCATAATGGATGGATGGAAAAGGTCTTATGGTTATCGTTTATTAGGATCGACGAGTCTTTAAAATGAGAACAAGTTGGCCAAGATTATAATGATGAAGGGATTGCATTATGCACATTATAGACAAAAAACCGGCACGATGGGACGATGGGTGATAGGACATAATATAATAAAATATTGTTTGTATTATGATTTGATATTAAAGAATGGATGACGAAGGGGACTTTAGATTTTAGATGGGCGAGAGAGATGGGATATAAAAGAAACCCAATCAAGAAAACAAGACTTGCCGACTACCACAACGACTACTCACTTTTGACTTTTTAGCTGTATATCTTTCCTGTCGCCCCAAACTCGAATGTATCGTGGTCATCTTGTTTTGTCTCGTTTTTTAGCAAAGGATTAAGAGAAAGGATTGGTTTGGTGAAAATATGGCCTTTTAAGACGTTTTATGTATTTGCATTTATTATTTTTCATTATTGTATACTGATTATACCTTGATTATACTGTATATTATATAGATTATAGAAGATTTTTTATTCATTGGGATTGGAAATCGTTGATTTTCTTCGTCATAATCTTTTGTGATATTATATTCATGAACCTGAACCAGAAACACAGTTTACTTTTTATTTCATTTCATCTAATAACTAACCACGCAAGTGTGTGTAGCTCTAACATGTGATTTCGCAAAGAAAAAATATTATTGAGAAAGATAAATGTATCATCATCAAAACCAAATTGATCTTGTTTTCAATAATATATTTAAATTCTAATAAGCTGTTCCTGTGGTTTATTGGGTACATTACAATATAAAATCGCTTTTGCTTTTAAAGCCGCCCAACAAGAAAAACTCTTTTTTTTCTGATGGACAGACGGGGATGAAGAAGATAAAGATAATCATGTGTTTTATATGAATTTTTTTGTATAGGTATTTATTCAAACTGTCTATATTGGATTTTTTTGGGCTCTAAGCCAGACAAGAAGATGATCTTTTTGCTTTGATTTAATTTAGCAATTATACGGTTGCTGCAATGCTATATAGCATTTTAATATGCTATTAAAAGGGAAATGATAAGGGGGAGGATAAGGGATGGGGAAAGATGATTTGGTTTGATTTGATGAATCTGAAAAGATTCTTGTTTGTACACACCTTCCTCCACTTTTTCTAGAACAACTTTTTCTGATTTTTTTCTTTCATTTTTGGTTGAATTCTTCTAATCAAATCTCGTTATTTTACTCAATAATTGCAATAAAATGCATTTTTGCAAACTGCATTTGATTATGTACTTTTTAATCAGTTTTTTAAGACTTTTCCTCTCGAGATTTTCAACAGATTGTAAACTTTTTTTTCAAAACTTGATATATCATTTCATCAAGATTTTAACTATACGTTTACTGTTGAATTATAATTAAAATCAGTATCTACATAAATTATTTTATTGCAGTACATTTTTCAATTTCGGAATAATTATATTTTTTGCAAAAAGTTAGCTCTTGTTTTCATTTTCAGTTCATATCTTTTTTATATGCGTGTACTCTTATTTCATATCTCTGGTAATCGTGATTTATTACTTCTTCTTGCCACCTGTGCATCATATCATTGCTAATGCAATGCAACTGGGAACAAATTAGTACATTATAATAATATGAATGCAGCAATAAAAATGCACTTTCGAAATGTTAATCATCATCGGACAGTGATATCATGAGCTCTGGGTTGCTCCTGTTTTTTGTCATCACCAGTCGCCGCTACTACTGCACTGCAGTTTTTGCAGTAGCTCGGATAAATTAGTCGAAACACCTATATTTCTTCATTACTCATCATAATGATGACTTTTGTGCAATATGCAATGCCAGTGGGAATTCTATTGTGTTGCATGTTGCTGTGCAGTGAAAAAAGAACAATTGGGGATTATGCAAAAAGGGAACCAGGAAGTAAGTGGCACAGGCACACGACGACGACACCAAAAACAACAACCAAACAACAAAACGGCCATGTTCTCTCCTCCTCCTCCCCCATCACCAAAAAGCTCGAGAAACTCTTTGCGTGTCTCCCTACTTTTGTCCCTTCTTCTGTTTTCCACACTCTCATTCAGTATATATCAGTCATTTACGTGTCTATAATTCTCATTTATATAAAAAAATATTATAGCAAGTTTGTTAAGATGCTCACGAAAAATTGTCCCTATTTTTGTTCATTGTTTGTGGGCTGATAGTTGATACAGCGTTAGTTTTACAAAAGTCTATTCGTCATGCGTGCAATTGCACATTATTTGTGTCGTGTGTGCAATGCCATTTTTGAAAAACACAGCAGCGCAATAAGCCCGTATATGAATTGAACAATAGCCAAAGTCACAGTTCTTTTTCTATCTTCATTTTGTTTAACGATGTGCCAATACGTATAATAAAAATGCGTTATAAATAATAATAACAGGAGAACGATAATAATGATGAATGAAATGAAAATATATAATGAAACGGTCGCCACCATTTATGTTAATTCCTGTTTCTTTTATCTCTCAAATCATCATCAGTTTTAAGTGTCGTCAATCTAGTTTCTTTACTCTTACTCTCTCAATCCCATGCTAAATAGTAATAATGTAACACGCAACATCCATCCCAAAAATAAAATGAAAAGTGACCCGAGAAGCCCCAAATGCGTCATTGCAGGTTGAAATAAAGAACATCTTTCAATATATTTTTAACACCTTTTATATTATTCACTCTTAACCAATCAAAGAACAATCGATTGTTTTGCCATTGTGCAAGCAAAGTAGGCATATGTTTTCTATAACAGGTTAGATTTTTGGCAGAAGGAAAAACAAGGAAAAATCATTTTACGCTTATTCCAATTCCGTCATTCACTTTTTAAAAATTTATGCTGCAAAATTTGCCAAATGCCACACTTGAAAACGAAAGGGATAGTAATCAAAAGTAATCATCTCTTAGTCTAATCTTGATCTTTATTTTTTCTTTTTTTCATAATCCTCTTCTGATACTTACTGAAAAAAATAATCTGAAAATCAAATAATATAAATAATATAATGATAGATACAAAAATTAGTAGCATGCTTGGACGCAGCCTGAGCCAAAAAATCTTAAATGAAAATGAAATGTAAACAAACCATTTAAAATTTTTTCTAAAAAAACCTTTAATAAGATGTTGTTCTAAGAATAAGGAGGGCATGAACAATGAACATGTACTTTAATAAGTATAAATAGCTTCCGATTTAATTTTTCGCAAAACGTGTATACTTACAAAAGGTTTATTATTAAGAATTTTTGCCTGTGAAGCACACATTTTTGCAAGCAACTCATCATTTTCAAGCTTTTGTAATAATAAAAGCATTTTGAAAAAATAATGACGTTGACGATGATGATGGTCTGGTGTAATTGGAGCATCGCATCATAACAAAGTAGAAATGTAGTTCATTCAGCAACACAAACACTCATCATCACCATCCACCTCCACCGGCATTCAAAAATAGTAATGTCTGTATCTATTATAAAGCGAGCTTTAATAAGAGTAAAAATATATCATCCTTTTAATAATAAAAATAATTTTTAAAGCAAAACTTGCCCATCAACAACCAAAACAGTCTCCGCATGTTGCACACAGAATTTTCTTGAATGTGCCATACTGCCATGTCATGATTATATTTATTCATTGCAAATTTTTTTTGAGGCATGCATGTACAGGTATTCATTGACTGTGTCATTCATTATATTATTAATAGGTATAATATAATAATATTATTTTTGTTATAAATTTATTTTCACATTTACTGCATTATATTGTTTACTGCTTCCTTTCCCCATGCCCTACAGCCTATAAATATAACAAGTTCATTTCTATATTATGCTGTTGGTGCACAAATCTGTACAGAAATGCACTTCACTTTTTTCCATAAAATATCTAGCACAGCTTTTATAACATGAGCAGTCAAACGGGGAAATTCACAATCAAGCTTTAACGATAAAGCTTAATCACAATATATATGAATATTATGGCAGGAGCAAGTCAACTCGTGTTTATATAGTTATGATTATTATGAATTATAATACAGCCATTATTATCATCCGCCTATTTTAATATGTTCAGGATGTGCTCAAGCATATTACACAGGTACAATAGTAAGAAATGAATGTACCTATACGCCTATTACCTGTAAAAAGAGTGTGACGGTAGTGGTGAGATGTATGGCTAAATTGAAGAGGAAAAAAATGTTCTTTAATTTACCATTTAACTCTATGCTAATATTATGCACATAACATTAACCTGGCTCGTTGCAAAGAAAAAAATCAACACTCAATAGTACAAGTCATCATAGTCAATATAAAATGTATGGCAAAGGACTTACTCTTATAAGCTTTTAAAGTCTCATGCTTTTTTGCACATTAGGCTTACTTTACTTACTTACTGACTTACTTTTTTTTCCTTTTTGTTCAAACTCTTATTTGCTTGCTCACACCTTTTTTATACGTCGAGAGAGAAGAGGCATAGGCAAATTGCATATTATTGCATTTTTTTATTCTGAGACTTACTGTCAAACTTAAACATGTATACATACATAATTTATGTACAAATTTTTAACCAAACAAAAAGGAAAACTCGATTTTTTCAAGTATTTAAGGGTGCATCCCTAAAAAATCCAATAAACCAACTACCAACCTGTTTGTAAAATACTAGCCATGATACTAGCTATATTTTGCATTGTCACTTTGTCATCGCATCGTTTTCACAATGCCCCTTAAATATGACATGACACTTTTTTTACTTTATTCATCTGCTTGCTGAAATGTAGCTGAAGAAGTTTAGTGAATACCTACACAAAATTTGTACAGAGCACACTCAGCTTTTATAGAAGATCGTCACATGTCATTAAGCATTTATGTAGCTTTTTCTTCGCTTGAATTACGCTTTTGTTGGTGATAATGATGAGGATGAGAAAAAGGAATAAATAATAATGGTGTTTAGTATAAAAAAGACTTTTAAAAGTTTCTCTGCCTCTGTCGCTCTTTTATTATTATCATTTCTTGAGTGGTATTCTGGTATTAGTATATCGTTTTGTATATTTCTTTATTGTCATTACAGTGGTGTGGCTTTTTTTAAAATAATGGCAATTGTTACCTGCTTTTTTATTGTTGAGTGGAGATATAAAGCTTTTGAAGCATTTTATAGATGTTTATATGCTGCTCATGTCATTTTTTAAATGAACAACTTCACTCTGTCATTTCCTTTGTTGCTGTGAATGGTAATGTGTATAATGGGCTATATTTAACCTAGTGTATTCATTTCATCCCCTTTTTACTACCTTCACGAGTGAAAAATAATAATTGTTTAGGCTTAGAACCATATATCTCTCAGTCGAGGCGCACACATTTCTGAAAAATAGAGAAATGATGACAGGCGTGTAAAAATTGTCTAGTTTTGTCTAGCGGATGATGATGGAAGACTAATTGCACTGTTTTCCGGCTAATCATTTACAAAAAAGGAGCAAATTTTTCGTATAGTATAATTTTCATGTGTCAACCATGTCATGTCGTGTGTGCGAGATGAGAAATGAAATGCAGGCAGGTAGAGAGATATTATTATAATGGCATAATAATAATATAGCGTGGCTAAATAATATGCCTACACATTTTTTGCATACGAGCACATATTTCACGGTTACCCAGAAACTTTTGAAAAATTATGCTTTATTTATTACACAAAACTGTAAATATTAAATGTTTAGGTAGGCAAGTATAAGATTGTCAAGATGGTTGCAAGTTTATTGGAAATTTACTTTACCTTCCCTACCAAAATAATAAGCGTTTGTTGTGGATGGTCTGAAAAAATTAATATCTAGTTTATTTGAAAGCGTCATCGCTTTTAGCATAGGATACGCCTTAGAAATTAAAAGAGAAAAAATCCTTGAAAACCCAATAAAAATCCGTAAAAATGATAAAATGTACAAAAAACAAAGTTCTTAGAGGGTACATTGCACAGTCTCATCTTCGTCAAAGAAATCTTAAGGAAAAGGGAATTCTAAAATATAAAATAGGGTAGCCTTTCTGCCTTTCTGTTGGCAAATTTTTTCTTGAGGAAAAATAAAAAAAAGTAAATTTAAGAAAGAGAGAAAAAGCTGAGAAAAGGCCTAACTAGGATTTTTAAATTTAACAAATTTTTTATATGGCGGATTGTAAGACAATGATGGTTCGGAGGAATTCGAGGGATACGATAGGAGTAGGAGCATGCGGTAGTAGAAGCTCGGGAGGGGGAGGGCATCCTCAAGCATTTCCACCTCATCATCCTCATCACCACCACAGAAACAGTTCGAGATCCAAGTCATACCACCATCATCACGCCCACCCACACCATTATCATAATCAGTGCCAGTATTACAATCCGGGACCTCAATTCTGCTCGTCTTATCCAAATGGATACGGCTATATGTCACCATCCTCATCGCCACCTCATCCTTCTTCGATTTCGGGAGAACAACATCATCAACAGTTTTTAGGACACACTGAAAATTTTATTGGGAATGGACATCCTTCCCCTTCTAGATATCAACACATACAACAGGAGCCTCCACCTCGCCCATGGATCCAGTTGGCTCATCACAAGCACAAGAGAACCTGCTTCACAGTTCTTTGTTACAACATCCTTTGCTCACGGTATGCCACCCACGCAATGTACAGCTATTGTCCGAGTTGGGCACTGGATTGGAATTACAGACGGAAGGCGATTCTCCAAGAGCTTGTTCACTACGCTGCAGACATAATATCTCTTCAGGAAATGGAGACTGATCAGTACTATAATTATTTCCTGCCTCAGTTGCAATTACTGGGGTATTCTGGGATATTTGCTGCCAAGTCAAGGGCGAGGACAATGATCGAGTCAAAGAGAAAGTTGGTGGACGGATGTGCCATATTTTACAAAACAAATAAATTTCGGCTGCTCAGCGAACACTTGATTGAGTTTAGTCAGGTGGCGATTTCTAATGCGGCGAGAGCGGCACAGTGTTCAGAGGAAATGATGAATCGTGTGCAAACTAAAGGCAGGTAGCATGTCAATTATTATGAATAATTTAATGCAAATTGTTTATAAATCTATATATAATTGTGGACTGTTTGGTAATTTTTGTAATGCATTTTCAGATAATATTGCACTTGCCGCTTTGCTTGAAACGAAGCAAGATTCTGAGCAATCAAAGGGTTTGCGTGGGCTAGTTACCCCAAGACCACGACCACTTCTGGTATGCACCTGCCATATACACTGGGATCCAAACTATTGTGATGTCAAATTAGTACAAACAATGATGTTAATGCAAGAACTGAAGAAAATCACGGAAGGTATGGAATTGTTGGAAGAAACTTCTCCATCCGGTACATCCTCCTCTCACATACGTCACAATAGTAAAGGTCATAGTCACAACACCAGGTCTGATTCGTCATCTTCTTCTGGATCCTCGCCTTCCTACTCAATTTCAAATAGCCAACAAAACAACTCATTTGACAAAGTTAACCTTCTTATTTGCGGAGATTTCAATAGTTTACCACACAGCGGTGTTGTAGAATTCATGCAAAGTGGCACCATAAGTAGTTCACATCCAGACTTCAAGGGTCTCAGCTATGAAGGTTACATTAATAATGGCAGCAGAAACGACGAAGAAAATGGTGAAAGTGGGCACTGCCAAAGAAAACACTCTAAAACCGGAAATGACGCCACTAACAATAAGGGTCTTTTAATTACTTCTCCAGAGGAATTCCAACATGAGTTTAATCTAAAGTCGGTCTACTCATCTTGCACGATGCCATTCACCAATTACACTCTGGATTTTCAAGGTGTTATCGACTATATTTTCCATTCGGTCAAAGGACTCCGGCCTTTAGGATTATTAGGACCTTTGGATCCAACTTGGTTGGTACAACATAATGTGGTAGGAGCTCCTCATCCATGTATCCCCTCAGATCATTTACCACTTCTAGTTGAATTGGAAATGATTCCGGCCATATAAAAATCCATAGTCATTACTTATTTTCCTTTTTAAAAAGAAAAGTAATGCAATATTATTTAGTCTTCTTCAATTTATAAAAAAAATGTACTTTTTTTGAAATTACGATGTCAAAAAATTTATGATCAAAATCATGTGATAAATAAAAAACACTGTTCGAGCAGTTGATTTACAAAGAATTATTTTTTCGCTACGACACGTTCATTCCATTTTATTATTACTACTCGATGAGTTTTTTCCATTCTTTATGTGAACCTTCACAATCACAACAGGTAATTAATTTTTAATTTGTGTTTTAAATATCAATAAATTAAGTAGATTTTTTCTTGCAAATGTATGAACAGTTTTTTGAATAGTTTTAAGATTAAATAATAATTTCGTGTAAAACATTTTGGTTTTTCAAGTCCAACGTTTTTAGTTGTACTGGAGCTTATATAAGGAAAAAAATTTTTGTCTGAATGACTTGGACAGAAACAAATTTATAATTAGTGACTTTTTTGACAGACATTTTAAAACTTTCACTTTTCATATCAGTTAACCATGCTGGAGCGATTTATTTCTTTAAAAACACAAGAACGATAAGACCTCAAACAGAGAATACAATATCTGAATACAATAACGATTGAGAAATATACAAAGTTTTTTCATGGCTGAATAGAGAACAATAACAACATGATGATGAAGTCACGAAAAAAGAAATTTGCAACAAGCACGACAATCATTTTTATGACTATTTTTTGTTACAATCCTTAATTTGCAGTAACAATTTATTTTACTTTTAGAAATTATTTGTTTAGAATGCCAACCCTTGATCTGCATAAGTTTTGAAAATCTTTTCAATTGAGTGGACATAAGCTGCAGAGCGAAGATCCAATCCCAAATTGTATTGCATTGCTACCTTCATAATATTCTATAGATCAAAAGAAAAGGAAATAATTGTAATTTAGAGATTGAAAATATAATTTATGAAAAATTATTGTCAAGAAGAATTTGGCAATTTCGACTTACTCTAGCACTCCTTTCCATGGTGTAATCCAATCCAGAGTGGACAATATCCTTTTCACTAGCACCTCCCATTCGCTTAGCAAAAGCTTCACTTGGGGTAATAGGAATCCTTCCACCAACTCTTCCAAATCTCCTTTCCAAAGATTCCTGGACACTCTCCAGCAAATGATAATTGGATTCCCTGTCGTACTTGAATGTGAGTCTTCCGTAAGACACATGGTTCAAGTTCTTGAGCCACTCAAAGTAACTGACAGTCACACCACCGGCGTTAATGTACAGATCTGGAATAACGAGTATGTTCTTGTCCTGAAGAATCTTGTCTGCTGCTGGAGTGGTGGGACCGTTGGCAGCTTCAGCAATGATTTTTGCTTTCACTTTGCTTGCATTAGCCTTTGTGATTGCCTTCTCCGTGGCGGCCGGCACCAGGATGTCGCATTCTTCGAAAATGAGTCCATCGCCCTTGTACTCTTCAGCTCCAGAGAACCCGACAATACTGCCGTTATTTCTGATTTTATAATCTTCCAATGCCTTGGGGTCAATACCATTCCTGTTGATAATGGCTCCATCTCTTTCTTGGACACCGATACATGTGGCACCCGCTCTGACCAGATATCTGCATGTGTGAAGACCTACATTACCGAATCCCTGGACAATAAAAGTCTTTTCAGCCCAACCTGGCGTGAGACCAATCATGGACATGTAGCTGGCTTCCATGATAAAGTTTTCAAGACCGTGGAAAACACCTCGTCCGGTGGCGCTCACACGACCGTGGATACCACCTTGATTGATTGGCTTTCCGGTGACACAGGCATGACCGTTAATGTCCAAATGACCGATAGTTTTTGAGTAAGTGTCAGCAATCCAACTCATTTCTCTTTCTCCGGTACCCATGTCGGGGGCTGGGACGTCAATACCAGGCCCGATAAATCCCTTCTTGGCGAGTTCGAGAGTGAAACGTCTTGTGATTTTCTCAAGCTCGTTGACAGTGTACTCTCTAGGATTGATTTTTACGCCAGCCTTGGCTCCACCAAAGGGTACGTCTACGCAGGCGCACTTGAATGTCATCAGGGCGGATAAGGCCTTTACTTCATCGATGGAAACGTCATCACTGTAACGGATACCACCCTTGGTTGGTGTCCTGTGGTTCGAGTGCTGAGCTCGATATGCTGTAATCATTTCGTATGAACCGTTATCTCGCTTCAGGGGGAAGGCGACTTCCAGAACGTGATGGCAAGGTTCAAGCATTCCCATAATGCCATGAGCTTTTTCTCGCTTCTGATCTATGGTGGCTAGAGGGCCCATGTTAAGGTCCTCTACCAACTTGGGTTCAGCCAGTTGACATGCTCTATGATAAAAGTATTCAACCATTTCAAAAAAGTTGGGGTCATCAGCGTCCGGAATACTTGATAGGCGGCTAGGGATTTGATGCTGGCTAGGACCAGTTGCCGCTTCAGATGACATGGGTCTGGAGGATGCAGTCCCTTGAAGAAGTCGGGTGAGGGCTGCGGCAGCGGCACCATTACTCACGCCCGGCGTGAATTTCGTTAACATCATGGAGTACATCTTTAATAAATGCTTTGATTGTGAGTGGAGCCTTCCTTTCTTTAGAGAACTGCTCGTACTAGTTAATTAGCTCTTTCGTTCCGGATAAGTAATACTTTTGACTAGACACGTTATGCTCCCTTAAAAATGCCTGCAAAAAATTAAGTATTTTATAATAAATTTGTGAGTAATTTTAAGTAAAGTTATGAACATTATAAACTATATTTGAAAGTACTCATGGTCCTATAAAACGCTGATACAATCCTATTGCTAATGAAATTCACAAATCCAACCACTTGTGTGTTAAACACAAGTACTCTTACTTAAATGAAAATGAAACCTCACTAAAATACATTTTAATGATTCGTAATCTAAAAATATCTTCAAAAGATTGTAAAACAAACTTGTTAT
>JAQFYG010001082.1:0-21497 GCA_034694325.1 Entomobrya corticalis
ACAGACGACATTTCGTCCACACATCCCAAAAAAAAAATTTGCATTACCAGTATGTACCAAATCCTTTGGTACATAATTAACTTTTCAGGGCTGCTGCAAAAGCAACAAATTTTCTCTTTCCAGTTCTCGAAATAAACAACCTCCTGCTACTATATAATCCGGGCGGCGATTACAACAAATACTACGTGACACTAACACATTTTTTTGATTCAACTCAGGTAAATGTTTATGCGCAGAAGATATATAGTTTTTCAGAATATTACGCAGATTTCTTACACACAAGTTGACTACAAATTTAGTGTACAAGTATTTTTTGTTTTGAGGGAATATTTGTGTCAATAGTGTAGTGTTTCAGCAATCGTGAAGTGCACGCAGCTGTTCACCGTTTATATAACAGAGTAGTAACGAGAAGAGGTAGGGATTTAGGTCAGTAACTGCGGGGAACTAATCCAAGTAATTAGTGTAATTTAGAAACTGTGCAAAGTACAAGTTGCGGAATGACGATGAGAATTATGGCATCTGCTACTGATCGTCATGGGGAAATTGGTTTTTTGAATAACGCAGAATTGGAACAAGCTGTATAAGATCGAATGATTTGCATCCAAACTTTATTATGATATTGATTGTTTCTGTTGAATAGAATGAGTTCCTTATCGTTAGTGAAATAAAAGGTAGTTTTGTTTTAAGACTTTCACTATTTTTAAGTACCTTATTTAAAATGTTTTAGTATAATATATTGGTTATGTAGCTAAAATTTGAAGAATTTTTTTTCAATTTATTTTTTCCTAGCATGGAAATTTTCAAGGTAATCGCACTTTCAATACGTATTTTTTCATGTTTATATACAACAATGCTTTCCTTCAGGATTGAAGAAAGTCTACATATTCGTTGTTGTTCACTCATACAATCTAAAAAAAATTGCAGATAAATACTGTATCTAAATCTGTATTCATAAATAATTCAAAACCAAAGGAGGACAGACAAATTTAAAAACTTATGTGTAATTACAGGCTTGATGAAATGTAGGCTTTCCTCGAAATTTTCTTTGAATATTATATAATCCCTTTTGTGAAATGCTTTTTTGTGTAAATTGAATGGCCTATTATTCCAGGACAAAACTAAAATGAAATTTAGGATAGCATAAACTGCCGTTTCACCTATTTTTTCCAGAGCTCTAATAACTCTGCTTTGTCCAAAAGCGTTCCAAAAACTCATCAAGAATATGCTGTTGTTCTAAAAGGTAGATAAACTGTATTCTAAATATATTTCACGGAAAAACAATTACCATAAAAATAATATCTCGTTATATGTTTTCTTGGACAATAATAAGGAGTGTGGTAAGAACTTTCCTGGAAAACGGGACTTACAATTAATATGATGTATACCGCACAAATTACGATGCATGCGCTGCATCCTTTGAGCTCCGCCAGAAGACAAAATTTTTTTGGAGCTAAATTTGAATTTTGACAACAAATTATATTAAAAAAATAACAAAGAAAGGAGAGCAAAATTTTTCTACTTTTTCCAGAAAGAAGAAAAAAGCCTGGTTTACTTGGTTTAGCATATGCTGTTTAGTGGCTCGATATTTTTACCCGCTATAAGCCGTTTATACAACATAGTGATTACCTGACGAGATGAGGATCTTGGTAAACAACGACAGCAGGAAACTCATCAAAGTAATTAATGTAATCTGGAAACTATGCAGAGTACAAGTTGCGAGATGAGAAATATCCCATCTACGCACAGTCTTAATGAAAATCTAGAACAAGCAGATAAGCTTGATTTGGAACAAATGGTGTAAAAATTTGAAGGAAGGTGATGGGTTGTATTAAATTTAATTAGACACGTTTTGCTAGTAGTTCATTATTAACTCGTGTTGTATAGCAAGTTACTAATATTGTGCTCCTTTCTTCCGGCCGTCGTCGCTATAAATTTAAAACGGCTTAACCGATTTTTACCAAATTTTGTGTACTCATATTCTGTGTTCAAAGAAAGGACCTTTTTGAATTTGAGGTCTGCAGGTATCCTTTAAAAACCTGATTCAGATGCTCGTGTGCAAACGTATATGGTACAATATGCATATGACATATGATTACATCTCAACATTTTACGAGAAATCCAAATCTGCTAAAACATTTAGCAACGGATGTCAATGTTTAGTGTTATAATGTTACGTAAAAATTCCGCAATTAAATATTACGTATAAATAAATATACAGTGTAATTAAATATGCTACATTATTTACGACGCAAGTTTCATTACTTCATTTGCATGGTTTATTATTCATTCATTATTTGTAATTATAGTAGTAACATGCGTGTCTCATTTTTCTATTAAAACATGCAAAAATTAATTTACGCGTTTCTTTGGAGAATACAATTTAAAGATTTTTCAAACATTCTCGACTAAAATTGCAATATTTATTGACTCTTTTATTCAGCATCAAAATTTTACAAAACCCAAGTATATATGAAATGTAGCTATGCATCACAGAAGCTAAAACCAGAACTCATACAAAATACAAAAAAAAACGACGTGTGGAATGTTACAAACAAATTCTTTTCAGAATTTATATTGTTTTTGAAGTATTTGTTTAAATAGAAAATGCAATAAACATGTATAAAATAGAAACATGTGAACAATGGTTCTCTATGTCATTTTTAAACAACTTATTTTGATATTTTTATACAACCCTGGACACAAAATAAAAATATTCCGAATAAACTTTTGTTATATGTATTGGCATTATTGCTATTCATACATTCTGTATATTTAGTGGTACTGTAAATATTGAATTTTTGTATATTTAGTACGCCTTTGATACACAATCATGATATTATTAGATTTATACGGCCCACTTTTGTGGAAAATCCTTGGTGCCACATTCAGGAGACTAGGACAAGATTTCATTTTAGTTGTGAATTTATTGTGCAACCATATTTTGAGGTCTTCGGCAAATGATTTATTATGCGTAGATACAAACATGGGCCAAATGGAAAAAGTACAAGCACTATTATTAATAAGCGGAACTTATTAAATGTTGGCTCAATATCCATAGAACTTACGCTCCACCAAAAATACTTACCAATATATTAGTTGTTTCAATTTTTAGTGGTTCAAGAATAAACTGTTTTGTTTTCAAAAAGTTTATTATTACGCTTTAAAAAATTTGATCTTAATAGAACCTAGATCAAAGTACATTTACAATCACAGTAAAATGACAAGCTAATATTTTTAGACATTATGGTAAATATAAAGAATAAAGCAGCCGGCAATACACATTCTGTATTAATGAAGCTTGTTAGCTGATGCTCTTGATTTTTGACTATAACGACTTAATCATAAATGATTGATAGATTCTTTCATCTTTTGAATTCCGGATAAAATTGGAAATGGGAAATCTTTTGTACAGGTTGTCATTTTATTTATATTTTATTTTTAGAAACATCAAAGAAAGATAGCAGAAATAACACACACAAGTCAGTAGGTGTTAGAACTTAGAAACATCGGATGACGATGACGCCTACTTCTTAATTAACGTAATATTGATGTAATTTGGAGCAGCATGCTAAGAATGCATATTGACATGTTTTTGTAGTTGGCGTAGGAGTGAGCTTTTCTTCCGGTGAAAGCTTTTCATCAAGAAAGTTTATGCATGAGGGCAAATAGGTTAATTTTAGCTGATTTTGATTTTCAGAATTTTCTGCATTCTCAACTTTAATATATTTAGTACGTGAGTCGTGCTTAAGGGACGAGTAAATCTTTTGTCAATTACTAAAAATATACATGTGTTTCTATAAGAGACTTGCATGAACTTATTTAATGAAGACAAGATTAATTTGCAAATCATTTTTAACTTTAGCTTTATTTATTGAAGCGTGTTGTGTCTAGACTTGTAATAATATGTTAAATTTTTAGAAAATATTAAATGTCATCTTAATTATTTGTACAAACATGTATCGATGGGACAAACGAGGTTGACGGGAATTGTACAATAAGTTTTTTATGTACCAAGCATTTGCTCAGTATTCTATAGAGCTATTACGCGCTGTCGGGGCTTATTGAATATCGGATACGTGGAATACGTATGTTAGATATTCAATGCGATGAAGATCCAGTCTGTCTGTGTGTGTGTGTGTAAACACGATAACTCAAAAAATACTTGACCGATTGACTTGAAATTTAGTACATGTAATGTATTTGAGTGGGCTTGACTAGTGGCTTTATTAATTGAACAAAAATTACTGACTCGACGGGGACTCGAACCCACGTCCTTTTGCAATCCGGGCAAACGTGCTAACCCTTACACCACCGGAGTCTTGTTGTTCAATCTAGTCACTTTAAGTCAACTATGCTTTACTTGTAGATTGCAACTTGCATGTACTACGGTACAAAGATACTTTTATTCAATATCTCGGTCAAGTTTGATTTTCAGCTCCCTGGGTCAATCCCTTTGGGGTCAGTGGGTCAAAGGTCACAGGGTGGTTTATGTAGCGTCACTTTTTTATTGCATTACTCGATAGACGGGACAAAACTAAACATCTTTTATGAAGACACCATGGGTCAATTCATAACCCTTGGGGCGCTGAAGATCACAAAAGGTCACATCCACAGCTGATAATTGTGGAACGTTTGTGTTACGTTATTGTATGAGTCACAACGTATCCCGTATTTGCTTCTATGGGTTACACCCGTCTCGTTTTTGAATCCATTGTTTATGAAACGCTCATCTTAATGATTAAGTAAATCATTGACAACGTGAAATACAGTTTTGTGACGTTTTATGTTCACAATATTAGGTGTATTCATATAATATTTAGCTTTATTTAAAGCAAAATTTTAAAACATACTTTATTGCGTATAACCACAGTTAAATATATAGTAATAAGGCTGATCTAAACAAAAAGATCAAAAACAATTTGTCCATTGCAAATGAAGTGTATAATGTTTTGGTAAAAAAACACAATAAAAGTTTTGTATTTACCTCATTTTGAACATCATGGTCTGTCATAATTTTTCTGAATTTCTACATGAGCTTTATCAAATGGAGTTGTACAGCTTATAAAACTTTGGAAAAAAGTTTTAAAATCTATTCTTTACGTCCAAATATGTAGTTATTTTATATAGTTATGTGTTGTATACAAAAAGAAAATCGTTTAGCAAACAGTTTTTTGATTATGTTGATAATCCGACAAAATGCCTGTCAACATCATTTTAAAAGCAATTTCCGTAATAATCTGAAGCTAATTTAAATATTTTTGGTTGCGTAAAAGCATCAAACTGCTCACAGTAAAGAAATGAAAGCAAATGCTTATGGGCAAATAAATACAAATTGTTAAAGTATTTTCTTAGTACTGTTCATATTTCTTATTAAATACCACACAGAAAATTAGAGCCAAACTCCATATATACTTCAGATTTGCCAGATTCTGATATTTTGTTTCTGTTAGTTTCTGTTTTTACATAGTTTTTACGCTTTATGAAACTAAAACGACATTTTTGCAATAGAACAACCATGTTTGCTTTCAATTATTTACCTAATATATCAATGAATAACATGATAAGATATCAGATGGCAAAATACAAAATTCTTGTAATATTTTGCAACTTAAATGCGGCCGTTAATTTCTCCGAACATTTTAATATACAATCTCAAAGCTCATAACAAACCAACTTATAATCTCTAATATATTTCCAACCACAACTGAGAAACTTTTAATAAATAAAAAATAAGAACGGACAGCAAATTTGCTTGTTTTGCTGAGTAATATGTGGAAGCTTATACATACAAAACAATCTTTAAAAAACCGGAACTTAAGCCCTAAATCTATTACCAACATCTATTACTAATGTTGAGACAAACCACACAAAGAAGCTTGGTGTAAATTTTTTTGCGTCAAAAAGCTTTCAGACGCGTTTTCTCGGAATACGATGATTAGGTTTTAGTTAGACGAGTTTTTTGGTTTGTTATTTGGATCTTTATTTGAGAATGTGATACCACGCACTACAGTTATCCTACATTTAGCTTATAAATAGTACACTATCCTATGTAATCTTTCACAAATCTTAATCAGAAATATCCTGAGCACGGAGGGAAATTATTGCACCAGTTTGAAGAGTTAGTAGAACTAACGAATCAAATGTCAAGCCAACTAAACCAAAGACTTGGATTTCATGCTAGTGAAAACTAGCTTTTGCTACAAGCGTTTTCATCAAGGTTGCCTTTGTAACTTACTAATTTCTTATGATAGAGTTTCAGAGAAAATTAATTAGCTGAAATGGGAGACTGGTTCCATTAATAAAATGAAACCCCAAAGGATTACTACAAAATGAGAGTAAGATTGAGTTACTTTCATATATTTGTTACATAGTCAATGCAAGTGATACATATTGCAAAGATAATGAAAAACATATAGCTTTACCACAAAAAATCATGAAAATGCTATTAAAAAGATTGATCAAAGAAACAGTTTTGCAAATACAATCTACGCTGTTTTTGAAATCCTATTCAAAGAAGCATTCATACTCAGCTTTTACATTTCATTAACAGTTGCCGTATAAAGTATTTTGTTCCTAGGAACTGTTTTCTAGTTATTATGAAATGCGTAAAAATCGAATTCATGAATTATTATCAATTGTATTTTTCTTATACTCATGTTAATGTTTGCTTTAATTATTCAGAAACAAAAAATTCTTTAGTTAGATATTCAAAACATTTTATATTGTAAAATACGTGAGAAGTTGAACACATATTAAAATATTTTTTGGATAATTGGAGCAGAAGCATAACAAAACTTTATACTTTTCTAGTTTGTCAGGTTTCAGGAACACAAATTTTTCAACTGGTTTTAAATCGTTAAATAAAAAATATTTCCCAAAAGAAAACTTGAAATGTTTTTTAAAAAGCAAAACGCTTATGCAAATCAATATTAAATTATGTTTTTTTTTACTTGATACGTTTTGAAGAAACCACAACGAGCATATAACTTGGAAGATCTAACATCGCATAATAAAAAAGCTTGAAAAACTATACGAAAGATAATATAACAGAATGCAAAACTTTGTTTACCGTGCACGTTATATTTTTTAATCTCTACAAGTTCAATAATTATTATAATAAAGTTCAAAGCAAGCTTTAGCCTTTAAGCTTCTCAAAAACTGTACATATTTCATTTAAGAAGCACTTATCTTGACAGGTAAAAAGCACCAAACAATTACTTTGCTAAAAAGGCTACCTAAACATTAAATTAAAATATAAATGTTGCATACATTCAGCAAACTGCAAATATGTATAAACATCCATGTTGCAAAATGGAAGAAATTTTGTGTTATATTTCTGTACGTTTCTTTAATGATCTGATTTTGTCATTGAAATAATTCTTTTTGACAGATTTTTAATCAGTCTTTAATATTTTATCACTTAAAAACCCATTTTGCTCCTGAAAAATGTTTGGAGTTGCTAATTACAAATTTAATTTGAGAAATTGCTTCTGGTTGAGTTTTTACTTCCTTCCAATTTGTTTATATAATCTTCAACACTTAATTATTTTTAAAAAAAATAAAGAAACCTATTGAAAAACAGCAAATATTAAAGTTGGTTTATGTGCATTTAAATCAATTTTAACACAATTCAATTTGTTTCCATTTAAATCTTCTTTCTCAAGCAATTTTGTATCTGACTTTAAGTTTGTATAAATATTACAATCAATGAGTGCCTACGCATATAGACGGGCAGGCATAGTTTGAGATGCTATATAACCTATAGTTTGTATACAGACAATTCAGTCAAAAGCCAAAATATTATGTTTCCAAAGTATTTGCTGAATCTTTAGTTAAGCGTCGACGTGAAATCTATGGATAAAATATAGTCGCATGAAAACGAGTAAACATCTAAAACCGGATAACATTAACATGAAATACTTACATTTAGTTAATTTCTTATTCGTAAAACTCATTAAAGCAATGTTTCATAAATATTCCGTGCAGTAAACGTAATTTTGTTACAGTCTAGTAGGCATAAACTAACATCTAGTGAAAGCATACCGCAGGAGTAAACTTTTTTAATAATAATAGTATTGGCAGTACGTATCAATTTAATTTGTTAACCAAGGTGTAGCCCCAAGTTTTGCTCTTGGTGTATATTATTAAATTATATTAGATTATAAAAGTCCATTATTTAGACACCAACTGGTGCAAAATGCTCCTACCCGTATTCGAAGTATTTGCAAAAAACACATAAGACGGCTTAATATTTGTAACTATAGATAAATTAACTGTACTGCGAATCACATATCCAAAGACGGACTCAAATAACAAAGCAAAATATAGTTTAAAGAAAACCTAATCACCTTATTTCAGGAAAAGGCGTAGGAAAGCTTTTTGATGAAACAAAGTTTACACCAGGTTTATTTCTTTGTCGCAAAACTAGTTTTGTAATATATCTTATAATGTAATGGTGGTTTACTCTCCGGTTTTTTGGATTTTTTCATTCATAAGCATACATATTTTACTCAACCAAACAAGCAGAAATACTATATATACATCTAAAAGTTTCACAGTTGTGTTTTTAAGCATATTGTGGTTTATAAATCGGTGTGTTGTGTTTTGTGGATACATGTTAACATTTTCAAAGATAATAATAAATATGTAAACATATAAACAGATGTGCCAAAGACATCAGTTTTTAACTTTTGGGGATCAAATAATGTCATATGGTCATGAGACCAATTTCAGCATATTTTACGTACCCGAAAAAGTCGGTACGCCGTATTTGCTCTTTCAATTCTCCATCCTCGAACAATATTTCACCTCGAATACTTGCTTTGCATTTTTTCTGACACTCGTACATACATCAATACATACTTGTATCAATAAGGAAGCGGAAACCTAATTTCCTAAAAAAAGTAAAATATTATTACTCACTTAGTAAATCTATACGTAATACGGTTCATTAAATGGGAAATAAGTAAATAATGTTTCACAAACTAATCTTGTTTTCATTAAACTCATACATCAAAATCTCTCATGAAATAAAATTTTAATTTGTCAATGTTTGGTAAATTTTTCTCCTCGTGCATAAAATTACTTGATGAAAGGCTTTTACCGGCAAAAGACTCACTCCTACGCCAATTTATTATTATTTTTAATCAGAAGTGACTTGTGTGTGTTCTTCCTTAAATTTTTGTTTGATGCTCCCCAAATACAATATAATTAAAGACAAACGTCGAAATTTCACATTTTATTAAGAAATAGAAACACGAAAGAATCCATTCATTTTTCAAAAGTCATTCTACGTTCAAATACTTAAGCTTTGAAGCTTTTCCAAAACTGAATGTTTGTTGCCATTTGTCTGAAAATATTTACTTATCATTTCATTTTTTTTGTAAATGCACATAAATGTTAGCACTATCAAGATTATATTTTATTTCAACCGAATATTATTTCCTTAGATAACAATATTGTAAATTTGCGCTACTATTCCATTTTATTTAAAGTTTTCGTTGTTGTCCAATAACAGCAAGGTTATGCAACAGCCGGATAAATCAAGTAGTTACCTAATAAGCCTTTATTTTATAAGGACCTGCTTGAGCGGACAATACATAATATCTCGCTTTCCAAGTAGTTTTGGTGAAGCGTTGCAGGTAAATTCCGTACACATAGAGCTAAAATTTAAGTTCCATTTAATATTGATTTTATTTCATTTCAAGTACCCTTAATACTGATAAAAGCTCAAGCTTAGTTACCCATATCAAAAACACTATGGTATGGTTTGGTTTTCAACCCGTTCCCGGTAGCCGGTTTCGAAGTTGATATCTACTCATTTCAAAACAACCTCGTGTTTATTAGATTTGAGCCTTCGCAAGTTTTTACGCACAATGGATTATTAAACCGAGGAACTCGTAAATATGGTTTCACCATAAATTCGCAATAATAGGTTATACTTGAAGTGAAACCTAGGATTTTCCTCAAAAGTGGGCTTTAAAAAAATAAAATCATTATAGACGGTCATGCTCGCGTATGAAATGAATATTAAATATGCAAAAAAATCAATAGTCTTTGAAAATAACTGAAAATTAAGCAGTTGCCGGATGCTGGTAATGTGTGATGATGATGGTGACTTGTTAGTTATTAATTGTGAGGTGATGTAGGATGATGATAACTTTAAATAAATGTACGCGTTTACAAACTTGCGATTCTTTGGGGATAAAATGAAAGTAAAATAGTCATAAATTTATTCTACACAGTCAAAATATTATTTATAATTAATCAGTAATTCCCCTTATCTAATCAGTACTTTTCTTGAACTTGGTCTATCTCTTCTTGACTTTACAGAGACAAAACGTACTTGCTCACTTTATTCTTGAGACTGGGCGCAAGACACAGCTTGCTCATAGTATTTATTATTACGTAGCAAACTCTCCCAATATTACCAAAGCCAAGTCACTTTGCTGTCACACGGTGATTGGCCAAAATAACGAGGTGTATTATTCGCTGCTAACGTACAATACTGTCGACTAGATTGGCTAACTCCGAGAAGGATCTCTTCATGTGATGTGAAGAGCAGAAGGGCATAGAGATGCTGGTGGCGGACAACGTGTTAAGAGTGTTGCTGGGAAGATGATCGGTACTGGTGATGGCTGTGCACTGCATGAACGGATGGTCAAGGATCAAGTGTATGTGGCAATGGTAACAATAAACTGTTCTCAACGGATTTTCGACCACAAATACAAATACATACTTCTAAATAGAAACAACTCAAATCAAACTACACATAAATATGGAAAAACTGCAATTGCTTCATTACGTTCGAAACAGTCTTTGTATCACAAAGTGAATATATTATTTTGCATACCTCGCTTTATGAACAAATACCATGAGATATTTACACATTTTTGTCTCTCTGGCGGTTATCAACTTTTATTTGCCTGAGTAGAGCCATAAACGGTGTTAAATGTCGCGTAATATTTTGTGTAGTTACCCCCAGGATTATCGAGAAGTAGCAAATTGTTTATCCTAAGAACTGGAAATAGGAGAATTGTTGCCTTTGCTGCGGCCTTGTAAAAGACAATTAAAAAAAACACTCTGACAAACTGCAACCGTTAATTTTTTCATCATGTTTTTGTAAAGAAAGCGCGTAACAAGGTTAATAGTCTGAATACAATTTACACTTATTTCACTTACATCATTTGAGATGATTCGGATCGTGCAGAAGAGTTTCGCTTTTTTGCAGAATTATTTTTAAAATATTTGAATTTTGAGTAAAAGACAAGCATTTTCTGGAAAAGCACATGATACAGTTTGGCAATAAAATACGTGCTTGCTCAAATTTATATTATACCACAAGAGCGAATACAATCCTTACAAAATCCACATTTCAGTCAAGTCCCCGTATCCTTTCCAGCATCCTTCCTCATTTTCTTTTATCACCATATAAACCAAATATACAGAAAGCAGTATTCCAGGTAGAGCTTAAAAATGTACAAACAGATATATTTCAAAACGCCATGTACCTTTTTTAAGTCTACAAGTTTGTTTAAAAAATTTTATTTCAGATAGGAAAAGACAAAAGAGAAAAAATATTGAGCCAAAAAACAACATAATATGCTGAACCAGGTAAGCTAGGTTTCTTTCTTCTTCCTGGGGAAAGTTGAAAAAGTTTGCTCTCGTATCTTTGTTATTTTTTAATATAGTTTGTGTTTTTAACTTAAATTATGTGTAGAAATAATTTACGGTTGTTTTCTGGTAGAGCTCAAACGATGCAGCGCATTCATCATAATTTGAACGATATGAATCAGACCAAGGCACCATTATCCAGACAAATTCTTACCACATTCCCTATCGTTTAGGAAATATTATGACGATATATTCTTTTCATGATAATTGTCGTTCCGTGAAATAAATTTAGAATAAATATTTCCTACCTTCTAGAACAGCTGCATATTCTTTGGTAAGTTTTGTGAAACGCTTTGAAACAAATACGGGCTACTGCAGTGGCGGAAGGAGTTGGTAGCCAACAATAATCATTATCCCATGCAGCATTGCAATATTGTTCTAAACCAAGAAATGACATTTAACTTATTTTAAAATTTGAAGACAAAATATTTCTTCAATTTTCTAAAACAAATTTTTGCAAATCTTGATCCACGTCATCATAACTGTAACTCGACCACATATGTAACATGCACTGAATTTTTGCTTTTGTTTTGATTTTCTGGAGCTGGACTTTTGCCATTCTGTCAATGATGAAATATTTGACCACCAACTTAAATCAGTAAAATTATTTTCTGGTGGTGTAAACATTTTTATTTGTTTGTTTATTCAAACAAGTCTTTGATTTTTTTAAACAAACTAGCCCTTTGGTTGATTTATAAACTGTAAATTACACTCATTTATATAAAACTATAAAACGCTTGGAGTAGTGTTGCCTTTTGCTCATTAATAAATCAAGAGTTCTTTGTACCTCCAAAAAGCTAAAATTTCAAACCATCGAGTAGCATTTTAAATCCCTATGAAGTACAAAGTGTTTGTAAACTTTTGCGTAATAAATTGATTTAAATAATTGTATTTATACATAATGTAGTTTATTATCAAAGGGATTAACGCATACTTTAACTGAGAAGAAAAAAAAATTTGTGATTCAAATAAAGTACGAATGCCCCGGCAAAATACAATGGTAAATATTCTTGGCTTATGAAGGTTTCTGCTCAACTAATGAATCTTATACCCAAAAACCACATATGATGGTTCAATAACAGTCACCAAATATAAGTTTTGTATTGTACAGATACTTTCCCGAAAATACACCCACTCAGGTATATAACCATAATTTTATTAACTCAGAACTTATTTGCAAAATCATAATCATGTATTTCCAAAAAACGGCTTACAAGAGCTTCTTGACGCAGCAAATATCTCATAGGATTTCTCAGAATATCCCAAAACTAATCTTGCTTATAGGAAATAACACTTTTTGGTCTTCCATCAGTATTTCGGATTTTGTCTCATGTATGCATTCACAAACATTGACTTACACAATCAATCAAAAAAATGAGCGTTCTGGAACGATATTTATTTTTGGTAACTTAAAAAATATAAGTTCGTGAAAATATATTTGCGAAAGGAAACAAGTAAACGATTTACAAATTACATTTAATAATAAAGATGAACACCAGTAATGTGAAATTTTGTCCTAAATTGCAATTTTGTTCACTAAAATATGATTTATTTACCATAAGCTTTTTATGAACTTCAATATTTCTTCACAACCAGATTTTAATACATTGTAATATCATGATATGAAAGTTGTGATACAAAATTCTTTGGCATTTTTCCAATATATGCTGATAATTCATTATTTATAAACAGAAAATATATTAAAATATTCAATTTAGCGATGAATGTCCTCTCCAATTTTAAATCTATTTGAGGTTTTTTTTTCGTTTTGAATTACTAATAAATACAAATGTATTGATCTTAAGCTTTTACATTTCATTAGAATCTGGCATAAAATTTATTTTTTCAGGAACATGGTTCTATTTGAAAATATTGTTTCAACCCACATTTTTGCAGTTACTATTGCCAACAGTTTTTTACTCAATATAGTTTCGTTTTAAATGTTTCATTAATAAACCAATTCTATGGATAGCGGTTAAAAACAATGGTTTTTAAAATCCGAAAGATAAACAATAAAAAAATCAGATGGTAACATAATCATATTTGATTATTTACCATGAAATATGAGAAAAATTATAGTTTGCCTAATTTTAAAACTAATTTTAATGTTACATTTAGGATAATAAGGAAACATTAAATAAAGTAATTTGATTCGAACTTGACGTTTAAACTTTTAAAAAGTTCTTATTAGCATCTAATCCAAATTTTTTGGTTTTGACATGATTAACTTTTTAACATACTGATGAGTTGTCTTAATGTCCCAAAAAAGTTATTTTTAAAAATCATAGAAAAGTTTAAAAACATCAGCGTATAACTTTATTGAATATTTCATACAAAACGGTATTGATTGGAAAGGTGTCATGTATACAAAACCAGAATATCTTAAAGATTAAAGGATATTCCTGGAACCATAAACCTGACATGTTTTGCAAAAAAAAAGTTTAAGATAATACTAAAACTTTTACGACAGGTTTCAGATAAAACAAACTAAATTTTTTGGTACCTATTGACCTGCATTTGATAAACACGTGGCAGAGTTTTCCTAAAACATGACACACACATAAAAATTATACTATAAATAAAATTTTTTAACTATTGAGGGTATAAACCATAGTCCAGTCGAATAGAACCGAAAGCTAAATAATTAAAGCCTTTGATGTTGCTCTTTTCAGAAATCTAAACCAAAATAATTGGACGATTCTCCCTAATAACCTGAATGATGAATAAAATTAATTAAATAAAATAGTTTGTAACAAGTCCATGGATCATTATTTCATCTGGTTTTAGACCATTTATGTAAAGAAAGTGAAAGCACTAGAATGTCACAATTTTTTTAAAAATTATGACACTTTCTCAAGTAAATCATTAAGCCACAATTCTGGATCAAATATAATCTGTGTTATAGTATGGCATTCTCTTGTGAAGTCAGTAATTAATTATGTGTTTTCATTAAATTCAACGAGTGTCCTAATGGTAAATATCATAGGTCCTTTCAAAATCTACGGTTACAAGATGTCTCTCATCATTTTAAGGTACCATGAATTTTCGTTTTCATAATGTTTGTAGTAAAGAGTGCAAAAGAGAGTATTTTAAGAAGCACTAAATTATTTTAGAAAAACATTAAAACCTTATATGATATTATTTCCTTAATTATAATCATGTTTAAAGATATGCTTGGAAATTTTTGAGCGAATTATACAGTCCAATAATACAATAAGATGAAAAATTTGACAAGTGCTTCAATTGCTGAATACACTATTTTAAGAAATAATGATGAATTTGAGTATACGATACAACATTCAATGTAATGATGCTACAGTTACATACAAACATATATAGTTATGATTGCTTTGCAAAATATTGAAGTTCTCCAATTCGCATTTCATAGAAAAAAACGCAAGTTCAGCATAATATAATATGAAATAAAAAAAATACGATGTAGGATGCCCTCATTATAGTTTTTTTCAGATTTTCTCAAAACCAACTTTTATTTTCTAAACAAATTCTTACTCATTTCCATGACTTTAAGTAATTCAGAAATGACATTATAAATATTTCAATATTGCCTCAAAACATAAAAAGACATTGAATTTACACAAAAGCGTCCTTAAAATGGTAAGACATTTTGGCATAAAAATTTTGAGATGTTTTATCAACGCCGTGAATGTACCACATTCTTAGAAATCGCTGAATTTTCAGTTTTTGTTCCATATTTTGAACACACGTCTGTAAAATTATGTTTGCTAAAAGCTATGGCAATATTACTTGTTGCAGTGGACTTATCTTGAAGCTAACTACAAATCTTATTATTTTTGATTCGCAAAAATGAGAGAAACGTTTTAGCTGAAATAAACTGATATCAATGTACAGCTGCTCGTATACGTTCTAATAACGATAACTTTAAAGTGAATTTATATCAGCATTACCAAACCTGCGTGCGCCTCGTCTTCAACAAATTAAAATTGGAAGATATCTCACGTTGCAAAATATCGCCACTACTGGTAGCGTGTGTGTTTCTTAGGTACATGTTATTTTTGTTTGACCTTTTCTATAAACATTTTAAGCACATGTTGACGGAAGAATTTCACATTTTAGCAAAAAATAAAAGAAGAAAAGATTTATCCTTTTTAATAGGCTTACTCACGTTTTTAAAGTAAGCTTCAGTTTAACCCTATTTGCCTCTCAATATTTGTATGTAGATTAAATAACAAAACTCACAGTAGTTTGTAACTTTACGAAAATTAGCGCTGTTTGCATATTTTCTTTCTAAAGTATTAACTTGTCACATAAAAATTACTTGAAGATTCGTAAACATTTTTGTGCAAACACAGCTACCTGCAAATCTGTATTTACCATTGGTTGACAACAACCATGCACGGCTGCATTTCTATATTTAAACTTTTAGGAAAAACATAACAGTTTCATTACAAAACGTACGAGTTCAGGAAAATTGGCCATAAATAAAACATTTTCTATTATCCAAACACATGAAACATATTTTATTTACCTTAAGCAAAACAGCAGTAATAACATTAGTTTAAGTTTTGTTATTAAAAGTATTGTTTCTGAGCTAAATATTCTCAGAAATCTGGTATAGAAATATTTGAAAAGTGCAGCTTTTCAGTAAAGTTTGCAGAACCAAATATCTATTTATATATTTCAATATCCGTCTAATTTCCGGAAATCGTTATTTTAAAAGAATTGGCATTTAAGGAGTTGAAAATGTTTCATTTCATTACTTTGAATATATTTTGCAAAGATTATTTTTCTAATGTATTTTTATTTGAAGAAAAGTCTCTAAATGCTTTTTTCTCATCCCTTAATCTATATAGTTGTATCAAATATGCAAGTTATGTCTATTTTTGCTGAACGACTTGTTGTTGGTGCATCTCTAAATGCCATATATGACGTTAATATTTTCCTTTCAAAACTTTTCCCATAAGATGCAGCCTTACAAATGTTTATGAGAATATCAGTTTCACGCATGGTGGGGTTAGGATAGTTTTTGCCAGTTTCAAGATTTTCCTTCTAATTTATAGCAACTTCCCAACTTTTTATAATAGTTTTTGGGAATAACTATTACAACTGTAAGGCTGGTTACTTTAATGAAAAATTTATATATTTATATTTAAAAAATATTTTGTATTGTCAAAACATCATCATAAAAACTGACGATTATAATTGAAACTATCAACTCCTATAGTTTTTTTAAAATTTTGAAAGTTTTCAAATCCAACTGTGATTGGATTTTGCTTGTTTTCCAGTATAGCTAATATTTTATCAAATATTTAGGTTATTAGTTTTCTAGAAAAACTCATCAAAGAATAAGCACAATTGACCTGAAATAAATGATAGCTTGAAAGGATATTCGACTTCAAAATAAAATAAATTGCAAAACAGTATGAACGCCTTGAATAATATTTCTCCTTTGCTTAATTTGCAGTCTTCTGTACCATTTTATATTATTTTTTAATGCAAAAGATGCGCAACTTTCCTTGCAGATTCTTATAATTAACTTTTACAGCTTAGTTTACTATTTAGAAAGGACTCCCGTGAAAACTACAAAGATTTACGAAATACTATGATAAACCTCAGGTAAGAAGGTTTATTTGCGTGTGAACCAATTTCAACGTGATTGCATATGTCAACGTGGTTCAGTTAAAGGATCATCCTCGGGCGATTTGACGTCAAAATATACAGATCAATGAGTACATAGGTACATCGTTGAACACGGGATAAAATTTTCTGATTAAAGGAGTCTAGTTTTTTGTAATTTTTTCGTTGTTTTCTAACGACAGCTGGGTTATGCAACATCCGCAAAACTTGTAAACGACATCTGAACGGCAAATTCTATTCAACTGTAATGCTAATCAAACCATCATTCAATATATATACCATGCAACAAACTTTCATTCCTTAAAGTAAAGTGTAGTCAAAATAAAAAATAACATCTAGTTGAAGCTAATGCTAAACAATATATATAACATTGATCTTTATTTGCTGTAAACACGCTTCAGCTCACCTGTAAATATCACCAGATTAATATCCGGTAATTTAAAACCAGCTTTAGTTTCATTTTCTCGATTTAAACCCACGCAGCTTTGTGCAGACAATAAACTACGGAACAAAAGAACTTGCAAATATGGTTGCACAACCAATGCAAACCAAAACGAAATATTTGGATACGCTGCTGAAGGAGATATACGATTCTTCTATTAAAACGCATCACGATAAATACGTACATATTGTTATATTGGTAACTACTGTGGCCAAATAAAATCTACTTTAATTTAGCAACATACAATACTGGGACATTGTTAAGTAAACAATGTACTATTGTCCTCAACCCACAATCTCCAGAAACTAACAGATCGCTCAGCAAAATTGCCTGCACTGACTTTGCAACAAATGAAAACAAACAGCCGTTCGAACAAATATCATTAAGAATTTTCATCCTGTGATACCAAATTTGTACAAAATACCCAAATAATCAATAGTTTCTTGTAACACAAAAGACACAAGAGTCTGCTTTTGCAAATACAATGAGATGTTTTGTTATATGTTTGGCGTAGTATACTAGCAAAATTTTGCTTTGATAAAATGAAGCTGAGTCAGGAAAATTTAGTAAGCTTTGCTGGTTGTAAGTTTTTTCATAACATTTTGAAATTTTGAAACATTTTTTGCAGTACTAACCAATATTTTAGAAACAAATTTAAAAGTAAACGAAAACAGTTTTATCAAAATGTGAGATTAAAGTATTTACTGATTAAATATAAAAAATACCCTTTGTGCTCCCTTCAAAATCCTTTGCTTTTATTATTTTGAAGCAGAAAAACCAGGTGTTTTAGAGAAAAGAGAACTGGCTGCTTCTTTGTTCTCGAGTGGAGTACAAATCAATATTATAGAGCTCTACAGAGAGAAAGCCAGGTTTTCATACTTTCATAACTGCCGTCATCTACTTTCTACTTTTTGTATGGCAATACAAACTATGATGAGCGCGCTGCATCTTTTCAGCTCTACCAGAAAACTGTTGTAGGTTTACACATTTCGTTTTCTTTTTGTCAAAGATGAAGGACGTTTTATAATAATAACGTTCTCTTATGATGTCGTCCAAATAAATTGAAAATATTTTACACATTGCATTTTGCTTAAAATTTAGAGAAGGGTAAAAGAAACCGGGTTTTCATGGTTCAACACACGGTTTATATTTTTTTGGTATTTAATTTTTTAAAACAATAGCTAAAAACTAATCCACCAAAATATATTAATCCATTACATATTTTATATTTTAAATATTTTAAAAGTCTGTCGTGTCATCGAGTAACTATTCATTTTCATCTAATGTTTGCTCTATTGAACCGATTTATTTTATTGTCTGTGATTAGTCAACCGTTTTATTTGAATCGGAGTATTTGCTACCGAGATGTGGTGAATAAAAACATCAAAAGTACTTAAAATATTTTTTAAATGAGCGGATATTTATAAAATTGTGTTTTTAGGACCTTATTTGCAAATCAGTTTTAGTTTTAAATTTGCTTGGAACTGCGTCGTCATTAAGTTGGATGTTTACTATATCTGAACTTTATCTTGACAAAAAATATGTTTAGTAATAGAAACACTCATTAAAACGTTCCAGTCTATTACTTTATTGGATGATGTAATTTAACTTAAAACACTTTAAGCATACTTTCCCACTAAATTTCAAAATTGTACAAAAACCCTTAAATAATTAATATTTTTTACTAAATTACTTTAGTGATGCCTGTTATTTTGCTTTCTGTATTTTATGTAATTGCAATGGCAGTAAAAAAGATTCTGAATACTAAAAGGGATATGCGGGCATTCCCGGAATGTGGACTGTGTCAGAACCAAATAGTTTTGCGCTTGTGGTAACCCATAGCTTTAAAGAAAAACCATGATTTATTTTCATATGCCTATGCTGCTTAATTAATTTTAGATTAATAATTTATTTAATATTCCAACTGAATGCTCTGTTTCTCATATATATTTTATAAATTATTCTGCAAATTTACAAAACTCCCCATCGCGTTCCGAGTCGTTGCAGATAATGTAAGTCAAAATAACCCTTGCATTAATAAATAAATGTATCCGTATTTATATAATTATTATAATTATATATTTAATTAAAACATTAATGTACGGAATGTTAGATAGATCTGTCTGATTATGTTCATATTTATATTAAAAGGGCAGCTGAAAAACCAGAAGTTTTTGTTTTCTGTTTGTAAAATAAACAATCTCTTGCTTATCTATAATCCCGGGGGCGATTACAAAAAATACTACGTGACGCTCAAAACCTTTTTTGGCTCAGGTAAATACTTATGAAAACGATAACTTTTGAAAAAATTTAATTTCATCTTTTTTTTTGTCTGATTCTTTAGAAAACGATTTGTAATAAGTATTTTCACATTGTTATTCCTATTTTTCAGGGCATCTTGGTGCCAATAGTGGATTCATACAGTCATCGACAAGTACACGCGTTTTTGTTTATATAACAGAGTGACAACGAGATTAGGTGGGGATCCAAATATTCGAAAAAATCTGAAAAATGTTGAGACAAGCTGTGCGTTGAGAGATTTCACATCTGCTACAGATCGTTTTCAGGATAATAACGGATATTTAGGCAAAACAAATTTGGAACAAGCTTTATAGAAATATAAACTGGAATACAAAATCTTCGTGTAAGCTTAAGCACGCTTTTGCATCTTATATTGATATAATGTGATAGATATAAATATAGTGTATTGGTATTGATTTAAGCTTTGTTAGATATGATGTCTTATTAGCGTAATAACATTAAATAAAATAAAGTAAATGATAAATATATTTAAGTAAAAACTGATCCAAATATTTTACTGGTTTTCTAAAGTTCCAACAATAACATGTTTACTTTACTTTAAGCTTTCTAAAAGAATTTTGTCATCCATCTGCAAATCCAATACAAACTTGTTTGCTCTTTCATGTTAAATATTTTAAGTTTCCTAAATATTTAGTGTTTAATGTTTTTTCTTTTTAATTTTACAAAGCAAGCTCAAACTTACGCCACATTAAATTGAAATTTTTTTCTGCTTTCCGTTGAAGGTTTGCTTTCTACTTGATAAGGTACTACTCCCGAAGAAAATTGATTTTCCAGTTATTACAAGGGAACAACATCTGTAATCCGATGAAAGCACGCTGCCTGTAGCTAATTTCCAAAAAACTATCTCAGGTGCCTTTTTAATTTTTTGTTGTTTAGAAATAAACTATTTGCTAAAACATTTTGCATTCATCCGTACTAATTTCCCATGGTAGGTTTCAGCAAATATTGTTAGCAGAAATGTAAGGATGGTTACATAAAGAAAGTAAGTCCCAATGGGATTATTATTAAATGAAAGAAAGATTAATTTTTTACTAGTTCTGTTAGTTACCCACCACCAAGCCCTAAAAATACTGGAACAAACTAACCTTCCTCTAATTTTGTTATGTAATATGTGCGTAAATAGACTCCAATTGAGATATTTCTTAGACAGAGTTGGGAGAGTCATATTTACTAGGGTAAACCTACATAGGTAGACAGTGACAAAGATAGACTTTTTTTAATCTTTTTTAATCCATTTCCTTTTCTTTGCAATGAGAACAATGGAAATCAAAAAGGCAAATTCTGAAAAGATTCTACATACATACATGCATAAGAAGGTTGCGGTAAGTCTATAGTGGCTGGGTATCTAATTCACGTTACCTTCTAACGCAACCTAACATGGAAATGAATTACCCGCTATATGAAATTACTAACGTTATTGGAATACTATTTATAAATGAACAAG
>JAQFYG010001083.1:0-21491 GCA_034694325.1 Entomobrya corticalis
TGCTTTTTGGCACTTGGCGTTCACGCATTTTACTTGCATGTCACCCGAATACTAATGCAACTTATTCACAAGAAAATCTCTTATTTCCATGCAAAACTTGCTGTTTTATTCATTTTCCATCTACTTGACCACCAACAAACCATCCACCATGTGTCACCATACCCGTCGCAAAAAAGCAGACAGATCCAAAATAAAATTAACTAGGACTGCATATTACATAATTTGATATATTTTTCCACTGCTTACTGCTAACTTTATGTAATGCACTTATGCAAAAACATTATATAAATGAATGAATAGAAGATCGAATTTGTAAATATTTTTCTTGTATTTTTCGCACAACATATTATATACCAATTTATTACATTATATCTTTGACTTCGAAAAGCATTTAAAAAATTCAACCAAGTTGAGTTTTGTGCAAATAGAAGCGATGACCATATAAAAAAAAACTACACACACTTCTCAACAAGCTTAAATGAAAAGAAAGACTTGCCGACTGCCGATTGCAATTTTCATTCACTGGTGCTCAGTCATTTCGCCGCTTTTGCTCGTCTCTCGAAGAAATAAGCGAACTGTGAAGAAGACACGATCATGATTACGATGATGATGATGATGTACTCCACTATATATGTACTTATTACTAAAAAACTATACCAAACTTATTAATATGCATGTTACATAATAATATTAATAATAATAACATGATGTGCAGTAGTAGTAACAAGCTAGGTACATGACATTTTTAGTCTAAATGAATTGAAGACAACGCCAAAGGGAAACGCTGTATGTATTTTTATTCCTTATGTAAATGCAGTTTTTTTGATATTTATAGAAGCTACTACCACCACTACTATAACTAAAGCAAACACATTATTAGTTTTATTTTGGCATCGTCGTCTACTAACTACTTTGTATACTTTACTGCGAGTAAACCGAATGGGAAAAATTTCATATTTAGTCAAGTCAAAGTCAGTAGCCTTTTTGTCATCATATCGTCGTCATTCTTTCTCCATCGTCATTCAAACAAGAAGAATGAAAAAAAAATCCACAAGTTGCTTGCTGGCACACAAAACAAATTTTCATATCTACTTGGTTGGCATAAAGCATGCCGAAAAATGTTCTTTTCTGAAGACGACTGAAGAAGAGAAGCGCAGAAAATGTGCTCGTGTTTCTGGGCACTGCACTATGCAAACTGCAAACCAGGCAGGGGATCGCAAAAAAAAGAGAGAAGGACGAAAAGAAGAAGAAGCTCTCAAGTCTGAGCTGAAGTCGATGTCAGTTTCATTTTGGATGAACCCAGATAAAGGCTTCTTGTCCGTTTTTCTTCCTGGCCCGACCAAACGTGCTCTTCTGTATTCATCTATTTTATTGTCATTTTTTCTTTATAGTCGGCTATTTTTCTACTCAAAATTTCTTCTTTTTTTCTTGACACGTGTGTTCGTGACTGGACGTTTACTTGAAAAATTTAGTTTACAAGATTATAAATGTCATCTTCTATTGTTTATCTTCATACTAGCCGATATTTCACTAATGGAATTGTAATGTCAAATATGTGCGGTTTGTCAAAAAATTTTTTATTGTGGTCTTTGCTACTCTTTTAGGATCAAGTGAAAATGTGCCGACATGCGTGACATTTTAAAAATATGCTGACCACAGAATTTTCCGAATAACAAAAACACTTTGATATTGAAAAAATATATTGTGTAGTATGTGCTTTTGACTTTTTCAATTACAAAGCATTTTAACAGCCCGACATTGTTATGTCATTATCGACAACTATAAAAAATATTATATAATAACTTTTACATATATTAAAACTAAAGTGATCAAACTGATGTGTTGATAGTTTCATGTGGATCAGGTCGAATATCAAAATCATAAAAAACGTTCAATTTTCCATTGTGACAAATTATATTGCAATCTACCTACGTTTATAAATATAACTGCTATAAATAAAGTATTGACAAATGACATATTATCTTTCCAGCAAGCGATAAAAAAAGTGTGGAATGTACATACATTTATTATACCAAATTCTGTGTCATGCAAAAAAATTAAATGTCATCAATGTCAGTGTTCACCTAAGCAACTCTTAACTTGTGAACATGGACATGATCATAATGACCATCATCATCACCAAAACTATCATCACCAGACACGGTAGTCACCTCATATAAAAAACTATACACATTTAAATAAAAATCATCTCTGCAAACAGGTTTAGTTTACGCACTTGTAAAAAAAAGGTTAAATAATGTTGTTTGCTAGTTTCTTCTTCGTCTGTGTGGCATCATACCATTTTGCATGCCACTATATTATTGTATGAAGTGTCATGCTGTGCACATGGCCGAATGAAAATAAAAGTGCAATCTTTTGTCAAAGGATTTTTTCCAAGAAGTTATTTTCAACTTGTGAGATGAGATGTTTTACATATTTGATGTTTGCAAAAGTTTTTTTCAAGTTCTATTCCAAGCAAGCATCTTTTTTTAAATAGTCATATCATTTATACATAGGTGTTAACCCTTTTTTGTAGGATATCTGTATATAGGTTTCATATATGTATATAAATGCGAACAAAAAAATATGATTACTTTTCTGAATGATACTGCAAAAAAAATTTGTAACGTTTCTTCTTTGTACTTATAAACTTACCTGCTATTGACCATTTTTATTATTCTATTTTTTATTCTGGCGGCGTGCTGATGACGATGATGATAATAATAATGATAGTGGTATTGGTGGCGGGGATAGATAGCAGTTTATTCAGTATTATTATTTATTGATTGAGTCAGCTCACCACTCACTGGAACCAGAAGAATGGTTATCGTCGTATCGATTGATTTTTTTTCGCATCATATCTATCATGTTTAGTTTACAGGGATAAATATTAACTGTAATAAATGATTATTTGAATTTTCTGTAGTGTCAAAAATATGTATGTAATAATCCTGCTTATTTATTTATTTATATCTGCTCCTGTACTTCACATTCAATTGAAGATGTTATTATTAGTAGGTATTGTGCATCAAGTATCGTCATAATCATTATTATCATCATTATTCATTGTTTGAATAAACAACAAAAATATATTGAATATTTAAAAAAAGGAATCGATTGGAATTGGTGGCGATGATGATTTAGGCATATGGCTGATAATAAAAAAAATAGAATAAACATTCATATGAAAATCCGCAAGCCTACTTTCAACTTCCCATTTATTTCATGTGTGCGAACATCTCTAAAAAATTAGAGACAGGAAAAATGTTTAGTAAGAAAATTATATTTTAAGGTTGATCTGCTTAATTTCTTGTAGCTCGACGTGAGACTTCACTTCATCATGATGATCATCATCTTGTGCAAAAAAAAGCCGGTTTCCCGTGTGATCCGTGATTACTGGGGCGCTCTTGTTTTGGTTCTGTTGAGTTGAGTGTGAGGTACGGCGCGAGAGCCAGCAGCTAAAAAACGACGGAATAAACTTAAGTCAAACAACTAATCTTTCTACGTTTTTCGTTTACAAAAATATAAGTATTCCAGAGAATCTCTACAGAAACGGATCCCAAAGACTCAGTTTATAGATTATTGCTGTTTGGGAGTTTTGCAGAAAATCCTTATTGTTTTGTGTGATTTAGTGATATATAGTAAGTTATGCTACCTGGTATAATATATAAGTTAAGGGACTATTAATAATAATATATAGCAATTGTAATAAGCAATTACATTAATACAAAGCAGCTTAGATTTTCGGAGGAATTAGTATATCGTGCTATTATATAATATTCCATTTCTTATCTAAATATCAGCAAACACTCGACTAAAATCCTTACGTATTTACTTAAGGATACTACTATTGTGCCCTAATATAAAAAACAAGCTTTGGAGAACAGCTAAATAGTAAGTCGGGAAGTTTGAAAGTGAACACGTTTGAATTTATGAAATGTCAAGTCGAAATAAACTAAAGTATGAGTAACTTAAAGAAAAACTAATTGTGCAGAAAAGTGGCATGATTATCCATGAAAATGTCAAATGAAAGGGTTAACTTTCGTGTGAAGGACTAAATATTACAGTTATTATGATTAATCATCACTTTATTTAGAACCACATCAACGACAAATTTATATTATTTGTTATTGTGAATGTGGGCATTGAATGACCGTTATACAATAATAATATACGGTTATACATAAAAAGGGAAGGAGGAGGGTGGAGGACGCGTAAGGATAATCCAAACATTCAACACAGCACACATCACAATTCACATCATGATAGTGTGATGATGATATATTATTATGTCGTTCAAGACTGATTGACAAATCCTACTCTATAACTACTCGACTGTTATATATAAATTCAAGTTGTTTTGGCGTTTTAGTTTAGAAGTTTATGGCTTGTGCTTGTGCCATGTGTGCTTCTTCTGCTCGAGGCACATAAAAAAATCGGGAAAAAATATCTAAAAATGTGCAAAGCGGACACATGTTTAGTTTATTGCGTTTTCTGTCAATTTGTCATCGAAGGGGAGAAAATGAAAACGATAAAGAGTATCCGTTTATGTGAATTAGACAATTAATTAGATACTAAATTCTCGTTTTTCCATCATCAAAGCATATATGTATATACCTACCTATTTAACTTTGATATATGTAAGTAGTTTATATATAGTACGAACAACTTATATCATCTGTAATTTTGGCCCCAAGTCATTGACATAACTTTTATTTACCGACCGGATGAAAGTCCGTTTCTCGATTTATATTTACAACACGTCATTATTTATTATTATTATCACCATTTAGCACACACATAATATCTAGTAGTAAGTCAGAGCCACTACTTAATATACTTATAGACTGATATATATAAATATATATCCCATTTTATTATACGGCCAATAATAATAAGTTTAATCAGTAATTTGCCAAAGCTGTGTATTGTGAATGCGCTCACGTTGATATAACTCGAATGTATGCACACTTGCTTCAGAACAATACGGTGAAGGACTTGTCGTCAGCATCACCTCCATACATATACTCCATGACTCCTCCATGGATACAATGTTATCATCCCTCCAATATTTGTTCAGTCCTTATGCTCACCAGTAATAAAAAAGCGAACGCTTTTGCTAAAACTCTATATATTTGAATTACAAGCAGCTTTTCATCATCATAAGTCACCGTTACACTTGCCGTTAGAAAGTGAGAAAATGAAAGTGGAAAATTTTCTTGATCAGTTCATTACCGAATGTGATGATGTAACGATGTGGGATTTTGTTTTGTAAATGCACTTAAATCATAAAAAAGTGCATGTGAAAATAATTAATTATTAAAAATAAATAAATAAATAAAAAGGAAAAGTGTTTTGCTTCGGTTTTCTGGTTTTCAAGTATCAAATCAAAACATTAAACAAACAGACGAATAGGTATAAAAACACATAAAGAAAAACGACGACGACGGAATTAAAAAACGTTTTTATTTTCTTTAAAAGCACTACAACAGCTTGTGTGTGAACGCTGCTTTCACAACTTTTCTCGTTTTCCAGACAAGCAGCAAAGCAACAACAGCGTAAAAAAGCGTCAAATCTTCTTCAAAAGTTTTATGTCAGGAGGATGAAGGTGGAAGGAACATTTCAAATCTCGCGCGCTCGCCGCGTTTTCACTTTTTTGGCTTTGAAACGTTGACAGCTGCAAACAACCTGTAAAATATAAACGAAAACTTGAAAATAGTTTATTTTCCAGTAAGTGTTTTCCGGTGGCTTTAAGGACTGTGGCGGTGTGGTGAAGGCAGTTGACAGTTGAGTTGATACACAACTTCTTCGCCATTGACCAAAGGACTAACTAACAACTCAAGAGACTTAATTTGTTTTGGATAGTTTTTAGTCTCTCCTTTCATCAGTGATTCTTGTCGTTGATGTTGTTGTTGTTTTCAGTTAAGTGACTTGACTGACTATCATCTTGTTAAGTACGTTGTTCCGTTAAAGTGAACAGTCAACAGTGAAGTGGAACCACTGCGTTATTTTCTGATCTTTTTGGAAGGAAAATGTCGTTATTTTTCTTTTGTTATTTGAGAAGGAAATGGTTCCATGTTTGACGTAAAAATCGGTTCTCAATTTAATTAAAACTACAACTCTTTTCTTCTGAAAAATAGGCTTTTCCTGCCAAACAAAGAAGCCTGAGCTTGAGAGAAAAATACAAAGAAAATTTTAAAGTGATTTCGTGAAGTACCTATTAGTAACCTCTACAAAGAAGGATTTTAAAAGCCTTGATCTTACCACGTTCCGTGATAAACTCCGTGACTCACTAATTTTTGTGTATCGTGAAAACAATTTTATTTTTCTTGGCAACTACTGACATTACCTACCTATATTCCAACTTATCGACAAGAGCTAATGGGAAAGAATTAGCAATTAAATTGAGTGCTTAATGTGAATAACAATTCAGTCAGCATTTTACTAATTCAACCACCTTCTCAAAAAAAAATTTTGTTCCCATTATCCAAAAGGAAGCAGTCTGGAATAATCGTAATCAGTTATACCTCCTTCTTGAGTAACCATCTAATATTAAAGTATCACGATCAAGTACACAGAGAGATTCTAAAAATAGCGAGTAAAATAATAAGTGTTTTTGTCAAAGTGGAAATCTCAGTTCTTTTTTGGTTAAGGGATGGGAGGAATCAGGAGAAAAGACGAAGAAGAATGATACTTGAGATAATAAGATTACTACTTGGTTTTGTTGGTGACTTTTCACTTCCGTATTTTCATGTGTGTGTGTACTCCTCCTATAACAAGGGCTGAGTAAAGTATTTTCTTTGTATTTCCGTGTATGTATTCCCCATTAAACGTGCAATCAAACCGTGAAAATTTTACTCTTTTTCGGGAGATTACTATTGGGTTACACCACACACACCACTTTTCTCCTCTTCACAAGTTCACACACACGAAGACGAAGAGAGAGAAAGAGAGTCCGTCGGAATCAAATTAGCAATCATCAAAGGGGAAAACGAACGTGATTTTGGTGAAAATATATAAAATTAAGCACAGTTCACCACTTCATTTTATGTTCCTGGTTCGTTGCAGTTATAACCGTCAACTAGAAGTTTCTCTAGAGTTCCTGCTTACAGCACAAAGATTTCCATTTTCTCATCAAACCCGCGATCCTTTATCATCATCATCATCGATTTTGCCTGCATGCATGCATTTTTGCATGCTAATTTGATGTGAAAATGAGCCCGAAATTCCATAAATCAACGCCATTGTCATCATCATCCTCCTCGTCACCGTTACCATTAGCCTCATCCTGCATCAGATTCCGACAATGTAATCAATGGTTGATGACAGCTCTATTTCTATTTGCGCTATTTCATCACGTCCAATCCTGCTACTATTTAAGCTTGGCAGAGGACGAACATTTGGCCACGTCGAGGGAGTGCATCCCTCCCCATGGATTTAACAACTGCAGTCAAAGTTCATTGATATATCCGGGTCAGCAAGTAAACGTCACAGTTCTTCTCCCGTTTAATCCATATTACAAGGCGTCCTTGAAACGTGTCGCACAAGCTATTTATCTCGGATTTATAAAAGTGAGGGAGCTACAACTCCTTCCAAATTACCAGATTTTGTTGAGCTACAAAAACTCCAACTGTTCCAATATTCAGGCACCGCTCGCTTTTGTTGAGGATGTTTTCCATGAACGGGCTCACGTCTTCTTTGGACCTTCGTGTGAATTGGCGTTGGGTAATGTGAACTATTTTTATTCAAATATTTTCATGAAAATAAAAATTATATAAAATCTATGTTGTTGTTACTATTATATACCTATTTATTAGTTTCTTTACGAATATCAAACAAATTATTGCATTTTTTGCTGAGAAAATGTGAATGGCCGTGTTTTCCGCAATAAGTACTTGTAGGCATGAAATTGTCAGTTTTTTATCGAAGTTTTGTGATAGTCTTGTAGCTTCTTGCCTTCTTGCCAGATTGGATTATTATCATTGTTATTATCATTGTTATTGCCCCTCCATCTTCACCTCCGTCTTCCACCTCCTCTACCAGATCTTCCCCTCCGTCTACTCCTACTTGTTCTGTTAGAAACACCACCAGTTCTAGTGAGTAATGCTGGAGCAATATTTCATGAATAATGTGGGTCAGTAGGAAACATGGAACAACTCAACGGGATATATCCAGATTAGTATATGCATAGACACTACTAAGGCTCTGCGGGTTTTCTTCTTTCAGTAAAATTCGCAGATTAGTTAGAACTGTTGGAAGTTGTGTAGTTTTTGTGCATTGAGAACACTAGTTTTTTATTACATTTTGTTTTATGGCCATTATGTGCTGTGTTGCGCAGGTTTATTCTAAGATAATATATTTCTTTACTTTTTACTTTTTCCAAAAGGAATAGGTAATAATATTGGACGGATATTATTGCGATTCATTGTCATTATAATATCTTCACTGTCTCCATCACAGATGTATATAAGTACTCATAAATATTACTTTAGTGAACTATGAAACATAAACTAAAAAAGAAAAGAAGAAGAAAAAACTTTTCCTTTCCTGTCTTTTGTTCGTTTTTCTGAAAAAACGTGCGGACATAGTGACATGACATGGTATCTTCTCGTGATAGTTGTGATTATGATTCAATGGCAAGTATCCAGGTGGATTTTCAATTCAAATAGAACGAGCTGCTATTAAATTCATAGTATATTTAATAGCTAAAAGGTTTTTTTGTTACAGGATTTTAAGCCTTTAAACATGACATTACTTAGCCAACAGGAAGATCAAGAGCACTTGTTGTAGTTTCTGAAGGAGCACTTTTCTCGAGGAGAGGAACAGGTACTGCATGACACGGAATCAGAATTCAGAATTAGTTGTAAATGCACCGCCTCTGTCTCTGATATTTGATACAGGTAACATCTGTGCTATCGAATGAAACATAAGAGTAACCCGTAAAATATCTGGAAAAAGAAATGGTTATTTACACTGGCATCTGAAAATTTACCAAACTTTTAACGGTTATTGGAGCGAAAAGATACATGTTCGAAAATCACCACTCAATAGGTAGTGATAACCTTGTCTAGAAATTGACTGCATTTTTTACATTTTCTGCATGACCACATGTCAGTTAAGCAGTAAAAAACTGCATTCGGTAATTTGAAGATGATGATCATCTTGATTGAAAGCAGTTGTTACCAGATCTTTCGGGTCGAGTCTTAGAAAATTTGGTCTGTTTGAAATTGACCTTATGCGCGATAACTATTGAAAAAACATATAAAAATAAAGTCTGTATAAAACTATAGCAGTTTTGCTTCAACTGCATGTTTCTATGACGGAAGATGGACTGTGAAAGGATAAATGAAATGAAATTTTGAAGGTAAACTATAAAAGATATGACGTAAAACTTATATAGGAAAGGAAACGACTATGGTCTGTTTTTATTTTTATACTGTTTATCGTTTTTAAGAAGTTAATTTTGTAACCTGGTAATGATCACGTCCTAGTTTTGTATTAGTAGCTATATAGTAGTGGGCAATAAGCATTTTGTGAAGGAGATATTTTTGTACATCAATCTTGTAAGTAAACATATTACCGTGCTGTCCAAAAAAATGAGTCATTTGGTATTCATCATAAAACACAGCATGTTCCACCATTTAACGACTACTTTATTGGTTTACTCAGAGACTCTATGTGCTTTTCTCACTTTTTACATTTTCCTTCAGGTTGGTGGTTGGTTTGGTCCATGGTTAGAAAAATGTTTTTAGCATTCATTAGTATTTACTTTTACATCATCATAATGTTACATGGTTTCATAGCAATAAATTCTCTTATTTCCCTGTTGGTATATATCTAAGTTTATTGCCGAGGAGTCATAAAATGAGTAGTGATTTTAACACAAATCCGAAGACTAAGAACGTCATCATCACATCACATTTGACTTGACGGGTTTCTAAAATTCTAAACACACAAATTCCTCTATTTATATCTCATTATTATTAATATTTAAATGGCGTAATATTATGCAGTTTTGTTGCATTGCGTTTTGCTCAAAACTTTGCAAATCTTTTGGGAGGAGGAAGGAAACGTGTTGAAAATAAAGTGGTAAAAGTTGAAAGTTGCAAAACACTTTAAATCCGAAAGAAGTCTGGCCTGAAAACCGCAATGTTATTATAACTGGTAGGAAGGAGAGGTGGTGGTGGTGGTGGTGGAGTAAAAAGAAGAAAATTGTGTGGTTGGTTTAGTTTTTCATGTTTAAGAAGGAGATATGGTCTAAATAAGGCTTTAGGGGAATAATATATTTTTGAAAAGTATAATTAAGAAGCGCTTGAGAAAGCACAGGGGAATTATAATAGCGTCTTTGGGACAAAAATGTAGTCGTAAAGGCAATGGAACACGACATTTTTAGTACTTGGTTTTTGCATTAAAGATGTAAAATGTATCGTCATAAAATTTATTTGAAATAATTGTCGCACATTTAAATGAAACCATCTATCTGTCGGTAGATGTTTAAAAAAAATTTTATCGTCGTTTAAACTTGACTGCTTTAACGCGAATTCGGTGTCATCGGACACCAGTGCATGTTTTCAAATTGCAAATAAAATTAAAACTGAATATTTTTAAAATGAAAGCTTCCAATCCAGTTTTGCAAGGAATACAAGATAAGTAGAAGGAAAACATCTAGGCCAGGGAAACCACATGGAAGTCAACGGGTTATCATGCGGCTTTGGTATAATATGACGTTTGGTTTTAGTTGGTCGGTTGTGTTGCCTTGTATGATCTCAGGTTGCTCACTAGTTTTGAAATATAACATTAGACATGTTTTAGTACAATGGTTATTCATTCCGTAAGTTGTATCCCAAAAAACAGAATCGAAATCGTAATGATGTAAATTTGTTGCGGGAGGGAGAACCCGGAAATAAGGAAAGAAAGATTAGAGTTGTACTTGAGAAAGATTAACATACACATCATAAAATTATGTAGTCCTTGTGTGGTCTATTCTTTTCCTGAAAATGTGGACAAAGTAGTCATGTTAAAAATGGGACTTTTATTTCCTGGACAGTTGAGTTTGACATAGTTTGATTCGACAGCTTTTTAACTTTTTTTACAAGCTATTGTTCGTCTATTATTGATATTTCAGGAATTAACTCATATTTGATTAATGATTATAGAAATATTTCGAACAATTCCATGTTTGAAATTTATGTTCAGTAAAATGTGAGTTTAAGATGTAAATCATCAAGATGTATGTCATATTATCAAATCTTTCATGCAAATTACGAAATGACAAAACGCCATGTTACAAAACTGCAAGTAGCACAACGGAATAAGAAGTAAAAAGATAACACCATATCAGTTTATCAAGGACAAAGGATATCAAAATAAATATATCTGAGATTTTCTCAAATTTCACTAGAAAACTCATCTACTTTTACCATTATTTGGCCCACTTGCTTCAAATTACATTTTAATTTATTAATACTTAGCGTTACAAAAGCTCAGGATAATATAAATATCTCGTATAACACTCACTTAACGTTTTTAATTATCCTTTCTTTACACAGAAGTACTACAAATTGAAAAGAAGTGTGAGATATATAAGCTCTTATTTTACTAAAACCAAAATTGCATCTTACTCAATTCAGCTCATCATTAAATACATGTTCACTTTTATATTTACTTTCCCAAAACGAAGTCCAAAGAAAAAATATCTAGAGATTTTTGTCACCTACTTAAATGTTGCAGTAAGTTATCATCACATTTGTTTTATTCAGTAAAGTGTGGAAAGTAAACTCTTTTAAAAACACTCTTCTATCCATCCTTGTGGAAATGTGAAGAAAGTCATTCAGGAAAACTATATATCGAATGCCATAGCTTTTCCTCCATTTTTTTGTCTTTCTTTCTACTACTTTCTTTTTTCTTCCTTTTCAAAGTACTTTGTTGTTTTTACTCCTTTTGATGTCACCCTGCTGCTCCTTTTCCTGCTACCAAGTTCACTTGGTATTCAAAAGAAGAAAAAGTATGGAACAAACTACCAGAAAAAGGTGCACCTTTCTCATCTCTCCTATAATTTCATTTAACTTTATTTTGTCAAAGGATGAACAGCCTCCTCCTAACGTTATCCCCAAAATGGGACGAACATTTACATTTTCCACATTAAATATATATGTAGGTATGTGTCTTTTTCATATAATTTATAAGAAAGGCAACTTTCTTCTCCTTAGTCTTTTTTTCCCCACCACCACCTTTTCTTGTCCTCATATTTCCCCAGGAGAATTTTAAAGCTTTAGTCAAGACTTACTTGAATAGGAAGAGACAGACGAATGAAGAAGAGAAAGGGTTATAAAAAAGTATATATTATTATTATTAGGATGCAACGTCTTGTATATGTGCACTCACAGGTTATTCCATAGGCTTGTTTGAAGGAATTAGACCGGAATCCAACAAGATTTAGTGAGGATATCTGGGACAATACCGTGTCATCACTCATCCTCCTTTTTATATTTTTTCTTCTTACCTTTTTATCCTGTTTTTTTTTTCTTCTTCTTCAGCCATCCTGTCTCTAGTGTCTATCTGATTTTTATGTCAGCAGGAGAAGAAGCAGCGAAAGCAAAATCGAGTCAACCCTTCTACTCCACTTTAATATTTTTATGCGACATATATAATAGGTTGTTGTAGTGGCATAATTTTTTGCATAATGAGCAAAATCAATGAATTTATATAGTAAAATGTTATGTACGAAGGACGTACATATATAATTGGAAATACAAATAGCTAAAAATGATCACAGGGGACTTTTTTACTTGTTAAAGTTGGGGGAAAATATATCGACGGAAATTGAGTATTGGCTTCAAGGTCCCGTACTGAATTCCCATGCTGCATGTTGCCTTGAATCAAAAAAGGTAAAAAATGCGTGGGAACAACGATAAAAATAAAATACTCGCTAAGATTGTGCTTATCGATGAAAGAAAAATATTTAGAGACTTCCTGTGTCGAGAGTGGAGAAAATATCTGGGGACTTTCGTTTTCAAATCTGTGCTAGCAAATGCATGTTCTTGTAGATTTAGGTGCATTTTTATTCGTGGAGCTGACGTTTTTTTGTAATTTATTTTATTATTTAAATCTGATGTGCTATTTCAGCAAACACAGATGTCTCTTATCTTAACTTTACAATTATGTGTCTGGGAGATTAAAATATTTTTAAATCAAGGCTTATCTTAAGCCAAAGCTAAGGCTTACGTTTTGTATGCTCCAATCTTCTTATTTTGGTTCAATGTTGTCTAGTATGAATTGGTTTGCATGAAGGAAATGATTTTGGTTTAGGAATTTTCGGTTTTCCTGATTTCTTTAGATTTTGCAAAGAATTAATTTTCGTTTGTTTTGTAAGATAAGAACTATTATTGTATGGATAGTATAGAAGTGTATTGTTATTGCAATGTTTAAAATAAATATCTTATTCAGTTTTTTTTCCTTTTTTTATTGTATAGCTCCGGTGGCACGCTGGTTGAAGTTTTTCAATACGCCTCTGTTAACAGCAGGAGCTCTGACATTCGATTACACCGAGCCAAAAACGTCAAGTCATTCGGAATACTTCCTTACAACCAGAACAGGAATTGGATTTAAGGATATGGTGGAGTTTATCCTAAAATATTTTGAAAAGTAAAAAAAAGCATTCAACTAATTAATTAAAAATTCATTAGTTTTTATTACTATTAATCTTGACGATTTTCTAAAACGTTTTTTACTTCCTTATTTGTTAAAAAAGATTTGGATGGAGCAAAACAATGCTGATGTACGATAAGGACGAAATGAACGAAGTTTCTGGACAGCATACTTGCAAATTCTTCATGACATCCGTTGCTGAATACCTGGCAGTTAACAAATGGCAATATGGAACTTTTGACTTGAAGACAAACAATGTGAACGCAAGTCTCAAAGAAATTCTTGCCAAAGAGTTGGGCCTCAAATACTCAAGTAAGCAGATAATTAATGAACTCTTCTTTCTTCTATGCTTTTCTGCTTTCGTATTATCGCTTTTTTATATAAGCCGCAACAAAACGCTTTTTTCATTATTCGCCTTTCACTTTAATCATCCTCGTGCTCATTTCATCAAAAATACAACAAAAAGGTTAACCGGTGGACCATAACTTGGTAGATCATAAGTAAATAGAATCTTTTATTACTGCTCTTGCTCTCTTTTTCTATTTGTCTGTCGTTGAAATAAACTCTGTTTTTTTCTACTTCCGCTTTCTCTTTCGCAAAAAACGGCACGGGGTTTTTCAGTAAGTTTGTAGTGTTTATTTGTTCGTTTTATACCAAAATATATTGAATCCAAATCGAGTAAAATCCATTTCTAGCATTCGGTTTTTCCCTCTGGTAATTTATTTTTCCAATTTTTCTTCCTCACACCGATACAATATACCTACCTACAAGACTAATTTATTGCCTGTGTTTGCTCCTAGTAAGCAAAACTATATTATTTTACACATAATCGTGAACAGATAGCGGATGTCTCATCTAAAGGAAAACTTTTGAGTGACTTATTTAGCTCAGTCAGCAAAAAATAAATATCTTGTTGGTTTTTTTAGGGAAAGGTCCCTCCGCATGGGCGTCTATTAGCGTGTGCTTACATGGTCACGTCATGTGAGTAAATAAGTTTGGTTAAAAAGTATATCGGTTTTCCATTTTCTGCTTTCTCAGCAGCAATGTCGTCCTTTGTCACGATTTGTGAGATGCCATCTCTTCTGTAATCCATACAAGTAGTTTAGAATCATGAATCCATAGTATTTGAAACGTATTTACCTAACTAAATACTCTGCATGCTTTGGACTAGATTCTTATTTTTAGGTTTATCAGTTGTTTTCACCTATTTGCAATGATTGCTTTGTTGGGTCAGCAATTGCTTTTCTGGAGAAATCACTACAAAAAAAAGTTATGATGAATGACAAGTTACATGTTTATCGCATTTTTGTCTAGACAGTATAAAAGTGACAGTACTATATTTTGTTTCAAAAATTGAGCGGAAAGGAAACAATTAATATATAAAAAGCACCAAATATTTGCATTGATTTCATGATTGGGTTTACAGTTAAAAATGTATCCACTTGTTAATGTCTACTGACTACTTGAAAATCAAATTTTATTCAATGCGTTACATAGCTTTTCATAGATCTGTTTCCTCTCCTTCAACCCTTCCGTTCCGATACAAATAAAATGTATACAAAATATTTGAACAGAAGCCTTTGGCTGTTAAAAATTATATTGAGGATGCGACTGGCATACACTTGTTTTGTTTACCCTTTCCCAATGACGATATTCTATCGCATTTTGTTATAAAGGAAGTTGGACTTTTGCCACTAAAACTGCACTGTCAAATATTGTAAACTAAAACCTCACAAGCTAATTATAAATCATTTTGCGCGTTAAAAAGGAAAATAATTTACTACTCTTGTCTGTTCTGTATCTTCGGTTATCAGCATTCTATTTTTTGCCCTATTTCGTTGTAAATGACATAATAATATCCTATTTGGCCTCGGGGAACTCTCACTTTCCAGAATGCACACATAATATTATTACACCTAAGTAGGCAGATTATACAGTTTCTCTGGAGTGAACACAATAATGCCTTAATCCATCTTCTTTAGCTACCATCATCAACAAACTGCCTCGAAAGTTTCGTGTTCCAAGTACATATCAACATCAGTATAACATTTGCAGGGATCATTTCCGTTTTCTGCTTTTGAGTAGTGAGTGGCGGTGGTGGACGACGAAGGCATAACAGAAAGATGAAAATTTTCCTTTTGTTCCGACTTACGACAAAATTTGGTTCAGTGTGCAACAACGCACGTAACACATTACAAAATTTTCACTCACTGAGCTGTGTTGATATGGCAGATAATCAGTTTAAACTTGCACTATTTATCATACTGCTTATTATATAAACTATAGTTGTACATACATCAATATATTTTGTCCATGAGATGTTTATTTGTCTCCTTTCTGCCTAGTCGAAGAAGAAGTGATTGACAGAACAACATACACGCAGTCAATGAAGCTATCAGTTTTTTTCCTTGATGCATTTTCGAACGAACAGGAGTAAAATGGAGACAAGAAACAGGAGAATTCCATGCTAGAATTTCTTTTTGGTCGGCCTACTTACTTTCATCGCCTAAATACTATACACACACGCGTCTTAAGGAAGAGCGTTTCAATGTGCTCATCTTCTCCATGAAATGTTTACACAAGCCTTTTTCCTTTTTAGCCAAACAAACCAAACCTACTAGCAACTAAATAGCTGACTGAGAGAAACGGTGGTGATGATCAAGTAGTTCATGTTTCTTTTGCAACAACTTAGTTTATTTAGTCCAATATATTGGCCTAAATGTAAAACTAAATGGTTAATATAAGCCGTTCAATCAAACAATGAATCATCATGACCGAACACAAAGATTTCCAGTTTTTTGGAATGAATGATGTGAAAGTTTGAAGTGATGTTTTATGAAATTCAGAGCTTATTTACTATCAATACTTGTTTTATTCCATGTGTAGCCACATAACAGAAGCCTTGCAGTGGAATATTTAATACTAGAGAAATTGATTACTACCGGTTGTGGTTAGTTTGGCAGATTCCGAAAATGTTTATATATTTGTCAGTTAAAGTTTGAGAAGAGTAGGTATGTGTGTATTGGGAAACACTTTGGATTCATAGAAACGGATGAGGTTGATTTGCAGAAAAAACAGTATAAACAAAATACAGGATTTCATAACTAATTTTTCTTGTTATTCGTCTAGTTTTGTCTTATGTATTTCAGATCCCTACTGTATTGCATTTAATTTAGTAGTAATATATCATAACTGTGTGAAAGGAGGAGAATAAATCGCAATAAATTTATGTGTAGCGTTAAAATTAAATTGTCTTTGTTTATAACTCACGTTATTCACATCAGCAGTAGCAAGCAATGTGATAAAAATAATGAAACTAATAAAAAATGCGGAAATTTGACATGACGGCATGAAGATTCATGGATAGTGCAAGGTTTTTTTGCAAGATGCTGTTCTCTTCTAGCAACACTACCACCAATTTTTGTTTTTGATGTTATAAGTGTGTGGTATGCTCTGGTGGTGATGTCAAATTGAAAGCTTTATAGACTGCAATAAAAAATGTTGGGATCTCATCTCCTTTTCCATCACCCATATCGCACACATTGTCAGGCCAGTAATGCACTATCTGATGGTGTATCCTTTATGGCGAAAAGTGGAGATGATTTTTGATGATTATGCCGTTCTCTGGTTGTTGAGTAGGTGGGTGAGATACGCCGCCGGGGCATACTAAACCTTTCTCTCGGAGAGATGATTTCGTTTTTTATTTTCTGTGTGCATTCAGAGATCGTGTGATGTTGATAATGTGATGATGATGGCTATCAATCCTTTTGCAGCTCATATTCTTTCTCATCCCAGATAGCCACACAACCTGAGTAAATAATGTACGTTAATATATTATAATAGTGTGTGTCCACCAAATGTCCACTTCCTATGGAGATATATTGGAAGATGATGATGATGAGTGATGAGGGACCAACTGGTCACTTCACCATGTAATTACACAAGCAAAATAGAACGGATGCTGTTTTTATAGTGTCGATGTCAGCTAGAGTATATCATCATGTTGGAGAAAAATGGGTTTTAGTTGATATAAAATAAATAAATTTTGTCAAGTATCAAGTAGAAGGGAATTTTCTTGGAAAGTTGTAACAGTCAAGTAAATGAATTGCATTGTATTTTTACAATGAAAAAGATTACGAGACTAGGGAAAAAAGTTTTAAGAAATGAAGAAACTTGGTGGAAGATAGCTTTGTACTAGTTTTATTCACAGTTTGATGAAGAAAGAAACTTATTTCTGTTTCGATTATTTTGTCACGTAACATTGCAATGGATGGTTGTATATTTTTTGCGTTTTTCGGGCTTATTGCATTTTGAGCACAGTTGAAAGAAAAAACAGAACTATGTGTAGTCTTTGTCGCCTTTCTCTACTAAGCCGAGCCCAAATTTTTTTGGGTTTTCATTGAAAATGTTGCAGTTTCACATTGATAAAATGAAAATATATATTCGATTCATTGGTTTAATTTTGAATTTTTTTTGTTTTACGGAGATTTGTTGCCGATCTTTGCGCTGGTAAAAAATGTAATGTAAGGAACGGAAGAAACAAAAGGGTATATAAATCAATTTTTCAAATCTAAAAAATGCAGCTTCGGCAGACAGACAGACAGATACACGTAATAATTACATAGTGTATTCTATAAAATATTTTTGGTAGTTTATAATGTATTGGATATAACTTCCAGACAGGTTATGTACACATTTGTATTTATGTAGAAAACAGGAGATACAGGAAACATCGATATTCAATTTGAAAACTTTCTAGGACGACGACAACGAGTACGACATTAAATTATTATCATTGACCGAACCAAACAGTAAAAGTAAAGTAAATGAGATTTTCGAAAGGATCTTTTCCGTCTTACATCGATACATAAACACAAACACAAAATATCCCCATAAATCTTCCCACCGAGTTTTCAAGTTTTCTCTGAGCGCAAAGTAGTGTACTCAGTAGTCTCTCTGGAAAAGCAACAACATCTTTTTGCTTACATTACTTAATGTTTGAGGTGGCAAGTTAGTTTGGTTTTAACCGGTTTTTACCAAAATGTGACCTATGACATGCCAAAGCTCATTGGAAATGACCGCCAACGGTCGAATGGCCCACTATTTTTGGACAATTGGGCAAAATGAAATAATATACCAACTTGTAGCTGAATCCAACAAATTCTGATAAAATAACATTGACAAATGTTGCTTTTATTCCCTTGATGAATATCAGCTTACTATTTAAAATTTTCTGGTGTCCTCTTGTTATGTGAAAAGTTTACATTTCCTTTGCTACTTTTTACGATAAGATTTTTCCGGCATTATTTGGATACGCAATCTGACCACCCAAAGGAAGTGCTTGTTCATTCACATTTATATCATGTTAAAAGAGAAAGAAAAATCCTAACTATACGGATTCAGTTTGAGCTTATGATCTCATTGAAGTAATCTCAAAAGTCTGAAGACAAATGAAGATCCTCTTGTTCATGACGACTCATCCGACGAAACCGACAGCCGACACTCGGGAATGAACTGATTGTAATCATGAGAGTATCAAGAGAGATAAAAGTTTACTTGTCCTTGACTCTTTTTTCTGTAATCATCGTCACGTAACGAAAAATATCGAAACATACTGGTATATATGGTAGGGTACGGGATCATGAATCATATCATGAGTGCAATAATAAATATATGCATTAATATTCCAGTAACCATTTTTTTCGTGATTTCATACGTGCAGGCATGCATCAAGCAGTGTGTCAAACGGGATTATTACTAGTTGATATAATATAAATTGACATAATAAAAATAATAATAATTTATACGACTCTGCATGTAGTTTTTTTTATTGATTATGCCACGAGTCGGGAAAATAAAAAAAATGTTTATTCGTAAAGAAAACAGGTTGGTGGTCTTTATGATGTTTTTTGTGTGGAGGCGGATGACGGAAAATGTGTGTAGAAATTTATGTGTTATCAGCAAACACAAAAAAGGATAAATGAAAAGATTGAATCCGACTCCTCTTTTTTATTTAGGAGTTCTCGCATTTCTTGTTTGATAATGTGTTTATAAAAAGGATTTCCTTCGCCCTTGAGTAAATGTTATCGTTAAAAAAAGAAGAGACGATCTAAATATCTTATAACGTGAAGAAAGAGATAGGAGGAATAAATAGCAACTTGCATGTCTTGTTCTCAATTTTCTACTGTAGAGATTTTTTTCTTTTAAAGTTGGATAAACAAAAGATATACTTTTGTTTACACGTTGCCGGAAAGAATGGAATATAGCCCAGTATTATTGCTGAAAATTTTGTTATTAAAATTACAGTTAGCTTCATCGAAATAAATATTGTGTAATTTTTTATGTTGATACATTCATAATATGCGGTATGTTTACATTACAAAAATTTCAGCATCCATCTTCATCATAACGACAACGTCTGCCTCTTTCTCAAAGGATCTTTCATGAAATAAGCTTTATTGTATTTTTGGGGTATAAAGTTTTCATCCCAAAGCGTGTACTTTCATGTCTGTAGTCTGTACCAAGCGTTTTCCTCACAAAAACGGTTTTTATATAAAAGTGCATACATATTTTGTCACCAATTCCCATCATTTCCTTAAATCGCAATTACTGCTTTCACTACTTGCTCGTTACGCAAAATTGAAGGTGCAATCATTTCGTCAAAAAATATGTTGCAAACAAACTGTACTAAAACGAAAAGAAAAATCTACAATTTATAAGAAACACGTATAAGACCGATTTTTTAACTTCTTTGATATAGCTTTTTATATAACTGGTTGCAAAAGAAAAATAAACAGAAAAAAGGAAAAAAACTTATTTTCTCTTTTGTTTGCAGAGTGCAACAAGGTCGTAATTTCTTATACAGTCGTTTTCGACACAATCGCGCGTCTCCTTGAATTCCAAAAAAGTTGTTCATTACATGTAGCATTTAAGTTTAGGTGGTTGCTTTCGTGCGAAATAAAAAGAGCACGACATGGACATATCACATCTGCGTGAACCCAGACTTTGTTTTATTACGTAGCTGAAACGTAGTGAAGCGTAGTTATACTTTTCTCGTGTCTGTCTGTCGGCGCTCTAACTTCAGTATACTTCTTCCGATTCACCTTAAATTTGGTGCATAGACACGTTTAGACCAAGACCTCGTATGTGATTAATTTTCAGCATCTGGAGTCAAACCCCATGGGTGTGGTGGTCGGTTGAAGGTCGCCATGTAAGCTTATAGGCAAAAACAATTATTGCATATTTCACAAGCGGCGACAAAGGTGATCAACTTTTATATAAAGACACGTCAGGTCAAATGTTACTTCAAAGGTCACCAGAGGTCGCAAATATCGTAGACTATCACAGATGTCGTAGACTATCGTAGATATCATCGCGACTACAATCTTTCAGCTACGTGATTTCCATCGTGGATTACCACGACTAGTTATTATGTACCAAAGGATTTGGTACATACTGGTAATGCAAAAAAATTTTTTGGATGTGTGGACGAAATGTCTGTCTGTCGTCTGTCGTCTGTACTCTGTTAGAGCTCTAGCGTCCAAACGCTTCATCCGATTCAACTGAAAATTGGTAGACATACTCTTTAGGCACTAAGAACGAACCCTATTGATTTTGGGCAAAATCGACCTATGACCTCTGTTGACCCCAAGAGATCAACTATATAAAAACGTGTGCTAGCTAGCTAAAACTTGGTACTTGGGGGTTTTTCACTACCAAGAATCCAATAAAAATAGTTTCGTGACCACCTGGCCTCATTTGACCCCAGCAACAAGGGGTCAAACATAGAAACTGGAGCTATGGAGCTGAAACTTAGAACTTGGGGGTTATCGATGACGGGGAAT